>CM021105.1:564478691-564635360 GCA_007115665.2 Sequoiadendron giganteum | reverse complement strand
AACAATAAGATCTGAGCCTTTCCAGGATGGGGAGTGAATTCATCCTAGGTATGATTGTTCCTCATCAAAATAATTGCATCTCTAACCTCAAATGGGAACTGACTCAGAGATGTTTTGGGGTGGTGTTCACAAGTGGCTCTTAACTGACAAACATGATTTAGAATATCTACACAAGGTTGACATGTCAACTCAGAATGGCTCTGGTAATGGACTCTACACCAGTTTGGGAGTAACAAACTCAATAAATCAACATCATCTCCCAAAACTAGCCTATCTTGTTGTAATTTTCCTATCATAACTTGATGATTGATAGTGGTCATAAGATCATTATGTTCCAAAGGTTGTGTGTTCAGGTTTAATCATTGAGAAGGTCATGATTTATTCTTCTCTCCTATACACCCCCATCTTAGTTTCAAAATATGCTACCTCATTAGGACAATCATATTTTATGATCATTTATTTTAGACAAGGTTCAATTTTGATCCTAATCTAAGTTGCTACCCATTTCCATGGGAGCCACATGTGTGAGAAATACAAGGAGAGATAACCTCCAAGGCTTTTCATCAAATCTCGACTGAGCAACATGCCATATGTTTCAAGGATATCAACCACCTGAATATCTATATATGTCTAGATCCATAGGTCTGATCCAATCTACACATGCATATTCTCTAGTTCACCAATGACATTAACCTTAGTTTTATCTAATTGCATTACTTACTTGTGAGTTTGAACCAAAATTAAACCCAAATTTTTGTAAATAGAGAAGGGCATGACATTACCTAAGGCTCCAAAATCTAAAAGGAAGTTTTTTAGATTCTTTCCATAAATTCTCAGGCTCAAAAGAAATGGGGGTTTTCTTGTCTTACCTCTGTATAGGGTTGCGTTCATATAAGTGGTTGGAGTCACCTTATTCTTTCCTTTTGACTTATCTACCTCCTACAAGGCTTTTAATACAATATCACATTGGGTAGGACACCACTTGAGAATCTCAAAAAAAGATAGAGAGGTGCTCTGTTTCTTCATTTTTAAAATGAAATTGAATTCTATGTCATTGTTTATCTAAAACTTAGGAATACGATAAGAGTTACCTTTGTTTTGCAATTCATATGAGCCTTTCGGTGGAGGTGGATTGTTTTCAGCATTCTGGTTCAGGGGAACCATAGTGTTGGGAGGGGTGGATGTGGTAAATGACCCCTTGTTTTGATTTCTCAGAAAATGGACTCCACTGGTTTGAAAGGTCTGAGCATCATAGGTATCCTCCCCTAGTTCATTCTCTCCTTGCATGGGAAACTGGTATCATTCATCAATGGTTTCAAAAGTCATAGCTATGTCAACTGACCCACTACCTTTTTTAGGATTTCCTTGTGGTGATTAGGAGTCATCTTGCACTATCTTGAAAACCCTTTCCATCTCAGGGAAATTAACTTCAAAATGTGAAGCAGTGTCATGTAGCCTACACCAAATCGTCATGAAATTCAAATCTGCAACATTTGCAGTGTGTGACTTATCTTCATTAGACTGATAATTGTGGGGAACTCCCCCATTGTTTGGTCTAGTATTCCAATTCCTATTATTATTTGGTCTCTGATTATATCGCCTATTCTGGTTCTAGTAATTTTGATTGGGGAAGTTTTGACCTTGAAAATTCCTCTAGTTTTGATTGGCATTCTGATTGGAATAGTTGTTTTGATTCAAAAACCCTCCCTGATTCTGATAACCCTAATTCTGATTTTGGCTCTGAGAGGGCTTAAGTTTAAGTTGAGCCATCTCATTAGTCACCTCAGATAAAGTTTTCTTCAAAGTTTCCACCTTTGTGGTCAGATGGGTGGTACACTCACTTTTTGTGGGATTTACAGTGGGTGAGTGAGTTGTAGAATTAGATCCTCCAATAGGAGTATGTAGGTTCTGAGCCTATTGGGAGGAATCTAGAATCCCCCCATTGACCCATGGTTGTAGGGATGGAGTGTGTAACTTGGCTAAAGGTCCATAAGCAGAGTGGGACATCCCTGAGATTGTATTGAACAATGGGTTTGGATTAGGCATTGGAGGGTATCCCAAGGGAGGAAAACTCTTATTAGGCTACCTGATTGTGAACTTATTTGTTTTTGTAATTTAATGGAAAGGTGATACATCTTGGACATCAAATCGATGTCTACCTCAAGGTCAACTCTCTATAAAAATAAGCCAATCAACAGGTCTATGGCTTTTAGGTAGGATCTAATGGCAATATTCTTGGCCACTAGATAGGGATCTTGCAATCGTCTATACATCCTTTGGAAATGAGTGTTAAAGAGTGGTATCGGCTCATGTGGTTCCTTCCTAATTGTGTAAAAATGGTGATATAAGATAGCAGGATCTACGTAGACCCATAATTGATTAATAAAAGTGCCTTCTAAGTTTTTCCAACTCAGGATGGATCCAATGGGTAGGTTTAAATACCAATTGTAGGCCATATCCCCCAATGAATAGGGGAATAACCTATATGTGACATCATGATGAGCTATTTGAGCATTAGTGTACACATCTTTAAATTCCTGTATGTGCTCTTCAACACTTTGTGATTCTCCATGGGAGTATCAGGAAAAACTTTCTCAAGATTCTTAGGCATTTCATGAATGCCAGTAGGAATGGTTCTTAGTGGTGAAGGATTATTTGCAATGATGCCATGGGTGGCAGTGGATTTGGTTTTGTCGATTGTGGTATTAGTGGAAATCTAGGTGGAGTGGGTGGTGGTGTTAGAGCCCTATGAGTTTTGGGTCTAACAGGCATTTGAAGTTCAAGAAATGGGTAAGGGTTTACAGTGGGTCTGAGAACTCTTTCAAACCTTTCCAGTGAAAAGGAATTGGGTATGTGTAGGATCATGATGGGCCAAAAAGTGGCGATATGTAAGTGATATGATGGCCCATGTGGCCGACGACTTTTTTTAACCCAAAATTGATGAAACGAAAAAGGTTTTTAAAGGAGATTCTTATCTTTCCACCAATATAGATTATGCTTTACTTAGAATTAATAAATAATTATTATTAATTTTCTAGTTGAATTACGAATAAAGTCCCGATTGATAGGCTGATTGAAAAACATTTATGGATTTCAAAGGGTATCACATTTTTTGAATTTGAAAGATGCATCACATTCTATGCTTCACATAATATAGGATTAAAAAAAAAAGAATTTAATTTCATAAAGTATTGACCAAGTTAAGGTGGTTAGACGTACCAGTTTTAATATTTTTTAAAAGTTGTAATAAAAAAATCATAATTACTTATTTACTTCGAAAAAAATTACAAAAAAATATGCATCACATCGGGAGATGAGTCTTCTACTTATATCTAAAATCTTATAAAAAAATATTATCATTTTATTGTGGTTAGGGTGGTCAGACAGACACCTACTTCTTATTTTTTCCCTAAAATTTAAGTACTATTGCATTGAAATTTCAAATTTTCAATAAATAGATTTTTTTAAAACAAAAATAAATATAGTAGTTTAGAAACTAAATTCAATTTGCAACAAATTCTATTCTTACATATTTTTGAAATAATATAGTTAACTTATTCAAATTTTTACATCAAGTTGCCTAACTTTGATTTTTCTGAATTTTATTGCCACTTAATGGCCTATTTTTTCCATGATGATCCTGCACATGCCCAACCGATTCGCTCCAATTTTTTATTTTGGGCCCTCCTTCTAGTGCCAGTTTTGTTGTTTTTCAATGTAACATAATAACGTTAAAACAAAATATTGCTACTCATTTCTCCTGAAAAAGATAAATAATGTAAAACTATCTATCTTCCAAGGTCTTTGAAGTTGGTTCTCAACTGTGATGGCATCATTTAGTGGCCTATGCAACTATAATATTCAAGGGGCCTACTAGTGAAGGAACATAAATTGAACAGTGCGAACTAATCTAAGGTTTTTTGGGTTGCAAATAAACAAAAAAAGATAGAACGGGGTTTAGAACAACAAAACATGAATGCAAACTTCTTTAAATTTAGACATGTAACTTAGTAATGAGAATTTTTGGATCAGCTAAATCCATGGAATAACACAACCTATAGAATAATCCATACTATTGCATTCATTCATAGTACAAATTTTAAAGCACATGACCATTCATTATCACTTTATTTTATTTTATTTTATTTTCAATCAAGAAAATATCATAAGCTTATTATAAAAAATAACAGATCAACAAACATAAAGAAACATCATTCACAAATAATTCAACAAAAGTGATTTCAAATTCAGAATGTTCTATTGATTTTCATCAAATAAGAGACATTTATGTACAACAAATCTCATTGGCATACGAATAACTATTGTTCATTGACATTATCATTAAATTGATAAAGTTTTGAAAATAACATAAACTGCATTAAAACTATAAAAGAGCATTTCTGAGTATCTTTGCATGAAAAAGTTGTAAAAAAAAGTAAACTATAAAATCTCTCATTTAGGTAGCTAATCGAATTTCAATTAGTTGACCTTTACAATGAGGAGAGAATTTTCTAATATAGACAAAGTTTTGCATTAATTCCTCCTATCAAAAATTAAGATCCAAAATTTGGGACCTAGATCCACAATTATAGGTGTTGGCAACATAGGGGTACACAACTAAGAGGGAGGTGAATCAATTGTCACAAAAAATACACTTATTAAACTTATTTTCAGATCTAATAATTAAACATGAAAGAAAAATCCATCGCCACATTAGAAACACACATAACACCAAGATTTTTGCATGGAAACCCTATTAGGGGAAAAACCATAGTGGAGGTTAATCCACAAGTTTATACTCTGTTAAAAGTATAGAAAATGGAGAATGCACATGCATTCAGGAACACTACCTAGATCTCATGGTTCAAATACAAAAGAGACTTACTACCCAAAGGAAGACACGCTCATATTAAATCCATCTCAAAGATCTTGAACTGATAAAATAATATTTGTTAATGCTTGATTACAGTTCCGATTAAGCACATGAATACTCTTTCTTCTTCCCACTCTTCTTCAGACTTTACTTCTTCCTTCAAAAGATCTGAACTTTATTTTCACATAACACTCACACATCTTGCTTCTTGAATGTCCCAAATGATATAAACAATTAGTTATGTATATCTGCATCTAAGGATAACATCTGCTACATGTCGGCCCAAATCAATAAACAAATGTGAATCAACCAAAGTTAGCCACAGCATAGTAGGGACCCAAAAAATTATGTCTCAAACACAAAACACCTTAAACAATTTTCCTTGAAGATCCACAACATGCTACAATCACCCTGTCAGCTATGAACATTTCAAACATGAACACACAAAAGAAAATAACCAATCATGAGCACAATGATCGATGCGAACCAACAACACAGATATAGCACAATATAGAAACATCCAAAAGCATCATGAAATGACACAGGAGCATTTGCAACACCTTAGATTACTAGAATGACATCATCTTCTTTCAAGAACACCAGCTATAGAAGCAAAACAACTGTCTGAACACATAAACTCATAACTTGATCAAATATTCATGCGAACCTCTAAAAATTTCAATGGATAAACTAGATAGACTTTTGAATAAAACCTTTAATCTGCAACTTCTCACCATCAATATACTGAACTTTCCATCATACTGATCTTCACTGCATTACCGAAACCCTGCAACATATTTTATTACAATTTTCTCAATATCCTCGATGTATATAGTCTTAAAGAAATTAATGCTAATAGTGTTGAAATCAATGAAAACCACATATCAGCAATATCCAACAATCTCCAACAATAGGGATGCCCAGTTAGCTCCAAATAATTTATTTGTTGAAGTTGTTGGAACTGGAAAGGTGTGCCACTAATATTTTTAATCAAAATCTGAATTATAAGTCACAATTCAGTCTTCTATTGAAAACTATAAGTGTCAAAAAGATGCCACATTCTCTCTTTCTCCATAAAAAATCAACTGTTGGTTCTTCTTCAATCCTTTGTTGGTCATAGCGAGTTATTTATGACTTGTGAAAACTGATCTAAAGTTGCCTATTTGCTAAAATTTTTTTAAGACAATATTGCTGCTCAAAAAGAAAGGTAGCTGAAATCATAATTCCTTTTATTTATCACCTTCATGATGATATTCATCATGCTTCTAAAAAAGTAGTTTTAGTGCATCATCATTAGGTCAATTGACCTAGTTAGCTTTAAACTTTGAGTCTACAAACTTTTTATCCACTGCAGTAACGATGTCCCCCAGGTGGGTGATGTCTATGACTACCCACTGCATGCCACTCCTGATATCCATGAACTTATCCATGAGTGTGGAATCAATAGTATTTCCTTCCTTCATTATTCTATTAAGTCTCTCCACCCAAGAATCTTTTGTTTCTCTCAATTATTCAAGTCTCTGATCTAGAGGAAAAGTTTTATAAGTGAGTTTCACCATGATAGCTTCAAAAATACTTGCTTGTTCCCATATATCGTGAATACATTTGAGCATCTCTATTCTTTGTTCAACAAGATTATGTGTTTTAAAAATAGATATATTCATAGATTTAGAAATAAATTCGGGATCCTCATCACCCTAAATCTATGATTTAACCAATTCTTCTTCAACCATCTTCTCTATCACTCTTAGCTTCCCTAAATAGTTTTTAAGTTTCTTTTCCTCTTCCCACCATTTTCCTATGGATTCTTCAATATTTTTAACCAAAGAAAGATTTCCAAAATAATGTTTGAATCCCCCATCTATCTATTCATCCATATAAGCCTTGAAAGCACTAAACCAATTATCAAACCAAGTAGCCTTTTTGTTCATTTCTGTCAAATCTTCTATATCTTTTCTGCTCATCAAAATAGGGGATTCTTAACTTGTTAAAGGCTATGATGTAGAAGTGGTTAACTCCTTTAAGAATTTTTTCATCTATCCCAGCGGAGCTTTAAGTTTATATTTTTCATGCTTATCTTTTATCAATCTAGACTTGGTGGTGGTAGTGACAATATCAATCAATTTCATTTTCAAATTTCTTGTATGTTTTCCTAGGTTGACAATATTTGTCTGATAATCTTCAACTTGTATTTTTGTGTCATATTTATCAACAAATGGGATGGTAATCTTAGCTATCATATCCCCATCATCAATCAACCTAGTAAAATAGACAGCACGAGCTTTCTTCTTAGGCTTCTCCTTCTCAATTTCCTTTATCATATTATCCCATATTATAGGTTGGGGCTGCAGTTGCTGCCTTTTCTCCAAATTCAACTTGAGCAATGTAGGAGTAGCTGACTACTCGCTGTTACCTATTGAACACTAGGTTGTGCTGAAGACGAAGGTGTAGAAGCTTTTTGTTGGTCCTATTGTTCTTTTTGAAACCTTTCTTGCTCCATACTTTCATTATGGACCTTAATCTCTTCTATTTTTTCATTTCCTCTTCCCTACTAGTAGCCTCCTCTTCATCTCTTAATCTTTGCAATTCCAATTCCTTGGCCTTTTGCTCCTCCATAGCTAATTTTTCTGCTTTAGTCATTCTGAGTGCCTCAGTCACTCCTTTTTCTCTGGTTATCTCTTCATCCTTTCTTTCTTCTTCTTGTTTTTCTTCCTGAGCTAGTTGCTCAATAGCTAACTTCTAGACACTCTCCATTAGCTCTTTCTATTCCTTTATTCTTAAAACATAATTAATCTCTAATTTTTGGTTGGGAAAACTTCCAAGTTCAAACTCAGTTCCTTCTTCAACTAGGACTTCTTCCACCTTCCTCAAATACTCCTCCCATTTGAGTCTTTCTCCCTCTTGGGATGGAGTTCTTTTAGAGTTTGAAAGGGGAGGGGATTCTATTACATCTATTATTGGAACCCTCTCCTATTCAATAGGTGTTGTTCTTGATGTTGATGGTGTGGTGACATGAGTCTCTTCAATAGGTTGTTATCCTAGGTATACTTTAGCCAAAGGTGTAGCACAAAAATCTGAAACCACTCTCGCAACAGTTGCCTCATAGGTCACTTTAGCCTTCTTCAAGGCATAATCAATTTTTTGTAGCGATACCTATTCTTTTGTTGAGGTAGGGTCTTCTGTGGTTGCCCCTATTACTACACCATTTATCTTCAACCTCTTTTATTGTTTTTTTATTCATGTGAAAGAAATAGGTTCACTATTAGAACCTCTCTACTTGGAAGCTTACACCCTTGGTTGTTTGAGATGAAGGTTAAGCCATCTCCTGAGACATGTAACTTAGTAATAAGAATTCTTGGATCAACTAAAACCATGGAATAACACAACCTACCGAATAATCCATACTATTGCATTCATTCATAGTATAAATTTTAAAGCATACGACCATTCACTATCACTTATTTTAAATTTGCTTTTCAAACAACAAAATATCATAAGCTCATTATAAAAAATAATAGATTAACAAACATAAAGGAACATCATTCACAAATAGTTCAACAAAAGTGCTTCAGATTTAGAATCTTCTATTGATTTTAATCAAATAAGAGACATTTATGTACAAAAAAGCTCACTGGCATACAAATAACCATTGTTCATTGACATTATCATTAAACTGACAAATTTTTGAAAATAACATAGACTGCATTAAAAATATAAAAGAGTATTTTTGAGTATCTTTGCATGAAAAAGCTATAAAAAGTACACTATAAAATGTCTCATTTAGGTAGCTAATCAGACTTCAATTAGCTAACCTTTACAATGAGGAGAGAATTTTCTAATATAGATAAAATTTTGCATTAATTCCTCCGATCAAAAATTAAGATCCAAAATCTAGGACCCAGATCCAGAATTATAGGGATGCCTAGTTAACTCCAAATATTTATATTTGCTGAAGTTGTTGGAGCTGGAAAGGTGTGCCACTAGTATTTTCAATAAAAATCTAAAATTTCACAATTCAGTTCTTTAATGAAAACTGTAAGTGTCAAAAGGATGCCACATGCTCTCTTTCTCCATCAAAAATCAATTGTTGGTTCTTCTTCAGTCCTTTGCTGGTCACGGTGAGTTATTTTTTACTTGTCAAAACTGATCTGAAGTCGCCTATTTGCTAAAAAATTGTTAAGACAATGTTGCTGCACAAAAAGAAAGGTAGATGAAATAATTCCTTTTATTTATCACCTTCATGATGATATTCATCATACTTCTGAAAAAGTTGTTTTAGTTCCTCATCATTAGGTCCATCGACCCAATCAAATTTAAATGTTGAGTCTACAAACTTTTTATCCACTGAAGCAACAATGTCCCTTAGCTGGGAGATGTCTATGACTTCCCACTGCATGTCACTCCTGATATCCATCAGCTTATCCATGAGTTTGGACTCAATAATATCTCATTCCTTCATTATTTTGTTAAGTCTCTCCACCCAAGCATCTTTGGTTTCTCCCAATGATTCAAGTCTCTTTGATTTAGAGGAAAAGTTTTATAAGTGAGTTTCACCATGATATCTTCAAAAATACCTACCTGTTCCCATATATCGTGAATACATCTGAGCATCTCTATTATGTGTTCAACAAGATTTTATGTTTTAAAAATATATATTAATAGACATAGAAATAATTTCGATATCCTCATCACCCAAAATCAGTGATTTAACCAATTCTTCTTCAGTCGTCTTCTCTATCACTCTCAGCTTCCCTAAATAGTTTCTAAGTTTCTCTTCCTCTTCCCACCATTTTCCTATAGATTCTTTAGTATTTTAAACCAAAGCGAGAATTCCAAAATAATGTTTGAATCCCACATCTATCTGTTCATCCATATAAGCCTTGAAAGCACTAAACTAATTGTCGAACCAAGTAGCCTTTTTCTTCATTTCTGTCAAATCTTCTATATCTTTTCTGCTCATCAAAATAGGGGCTTCTAAACTTGTTGAAGGCTCTAATGTAGAAGTGGTTAACTCCTTTAAGAAATTGTTCATCTATCCCAGCTGAGCTTTAAGTTTAACTTTTTCCTTCTTATCTTTTATCAATCTAGACTTGGTGGTGGTAGGGACAATATCAATCAAATTCATTTGTAAATTTCTTGTATGTTTTCCTAGGTTGATAGTACTTATCTGATAATCCTCAGCTTGTATTTTTCTTTCATCTTTATCAATAATTGGTGTGGTAATCTCAGGTATCCTATCCCCATCATCAGTCAACTTGGTAGAATGGACATCACGAGCTTTCTTCTTAGGATTCTCCTTCTCAATTTCCTTTATCATAACATCCCATATTATAGGTTGAGGCTGCACTTTCTGCCTTTTCTCCAAATTCAACTTGAGTCCTGTGGGAGCAACTAGCTGAGCAGTTACCTATTGAACACTAGGTGGTCATAAAGATGGACATGTAAAAGTAGTTACTAAAATGGTCTATTGGGAAGAAGCTTTATGTTTGTCCTCTTGTTCTATCTCCAACCTTTCTTGCTCCATCCTTTCACTATGGACCTTAATCTCTTCTATTTTTCTCATTTTCTCTTCCCTATTAGTAGCCTCCTCTTCATCTCTTAATCTCTACATTTCTAGTTCCTTGGTTGTTCCTCCATAGCTGCTTTTTCTCCTTCAACCATTCTTAATGCCTTAGTTGCTTCTTTTTCTCTAGATATCTCTTCATCTTTTCTTCCTTGTTCTTCTTTTTCTTCCTCAACTAGTAGCTCATCAACCAAATTTTGGGCACTCTACATTAGCTCTTTCTATTCCTTTCTTGTTAAAACATCATTAAGCTCTAATTGTTGGTTGTGCAAACTTCCAAGTTCAAAATCGACTCCTTCTTCACCCGGGTCTTCTTCCACCTTCCTCAAATACTCCTCCCATTTGAGCCTTTCTCCCTCTTGTGATGGAGTTCTTTTAGAGTCTGAAAGGGGAGGGGATTATTTTACAATAATTATTGGATCCCTCTCCTATTCAGCAGGTGTTGTTCCTAATGTTTATGGTGCGGTAATAGGAGTTCCTTCAACAGGTTGTTCTCCCAGGTATACTATAGCCAAAGGTGTAGGATCAAAACCCAAAACCACTCCTACAGTAGCTTCCTCATAAGTCACTTTAGCCTTCTTCAAGGAATCATCAATTTTCTATAACAATACCTCTTCTTCTGCTGAGGAGGGGTCTTTGTGGTTTCCCCTGTTGCTGCACCATTTCTCTTCAACCTCTTATATTGTTGTTTTATTTCTGTGAGAGAAATAGGTTCACTACTAGAAACTCTCTTCTTGGAAGATTGAACCCTTGCTTGTTTCAGATGAAGGTTAAGCCATTTCCTTCTTCTTTGAACAATTTCTTGTGTCCTTGGCTGAATCTTAGTTTCCTCCTTTTCTATCCAATTGATGAGATCCAAATCCTTTGTGGCTACTTCATCCATTTCATAATGAGGATCTAAGGTAATCCCATCATTAGTGACATCCTCCAGAATGTTTGGAATAAATTTAAAGTCCATCATCTTGGGAATTATCAATATTTTATAGCACCTCTTGCTTCCTTTAAAATCGTCTTGCAAATTGGACCAAAAATCCTCCAGCAATGGCCTGTGATGAGGGACTTGTGAAGCAAAAAGACCATACATCTTCTTTTTAGGATCAAAGTCCTTCTTTGAAGTGTGGTATTAGAAGTTCAAGGACTAAAACCCTTATGTTGTTGTCTTGGCCACTATGGAAGAACTACAAGAATAAAATCCAAATTTCATGGAGGAGAAAGAATGACAAATAACTTTCTATTGTGCATAAAATATTGCATTTACTTCAGTAGCTTGATAGGTAAACTCCATCAAGATCCACCTATCACTACAACACCTTGACAACTTGAATGGGTGATGTTCAAACCCGAACAATCTTATATAAATAGACTTGGGGTATTGGATAAACTAATAACCCCAAGGTTCAATGAATTCCATGGCCTCTTTAGATAACCTAAATCCAACATCACCTATTAATTGATTATAACTGCATATAAAAGTGCATCATTGACCATTTTGAAATGATGCTCTACTTCTTTCAACTCTAATTGGTTGTAATACTCCCACATTTTCTTTTGATCAGGGCCATTATCCGTAGACCTTGTAGTGTTCAATCCCAAGAGCTGACCCATCTTTGCAACATAGTAAATCATATATGAAGTCATTTGAAATGTCTTAGTTTCAAGCACTTTTAACAATTGGTTGTGAATGTGTTCTGAGATAATCTATGCCCTATCCAAATATTATTTTCCATCAAGAATACACTAAATAAATGAAAACATCCAATATTCAAATTTGTTGGAACCCTTCTTGCCAAACACTCATGACAACAATGTGATTATGTCACCAACCTCACCTGTAAATTCAAATCTCTTAAAATTTGGTTGCAATTTATTTACATACTTATTCTATGTTTTCAACCACCTCTTAGTCATCAGTTCCTTATTCCATCCTCATCCTATTTCTAGCATGCAAGTGCTTCATCTTTTGACATGATCATGGGGTTAGGATGAGGAGGTGGGTCAAAGACCAACCTAATCATTGTAGGAGTTAAGTCAATAATTATATTTTCTTGTGCATCAATGTACTACCTTTGAGTTGGGTTATAGGTATGTGCAACAATTAGGATGAACTTAGGGCATTGTATAGAGGTGGGGAATGAGGCTACATGTGCTAATCTAGACTTAGCAACCATTTTGGCTCTTGGAGTGGCATCTTGTGAGAAAGTGTCGTTCCTAAAATGATCCAAAGCTAAGTGCCCAACCAATGTATCCGACCAATGTATCTCTAATCTTCATCACCTTAGAGCCAAACTTGGATGGCACTGGGTTTCCTTGAAACTTATACTTCAATGTGACCGAGATCTCTTCTAGCTTTAATCTCTTAGGATTTTTCCCCTTTGATGTTCCTTCCAGGGTCACTTCTTCCTCTGAATATGACATTTGTTAGTTACCCCATAGAATTCCCAACTATCAGATAATGAAAAGATCTATAATAAATCTATCACCTACACTCTTATTATATTAGCCTCAGTTCAATCTAGAACCTTATTCAACAAGTTAATTAAGCATCTTCAGGTTTTGGGTTCAAGACAAAACCAACAACCTGCCCATTCTAAGTGCATACTTGACCTTATCGAATTTCAAGATTGGGTTCCAGCTTGGAACCTACACTTTCAAATGATAGTAAACATGATATCCTACCATGAACTGATCCTGTAGTGTACCTGGGAATCACGATCGGGCTATCATTAAGAATTGAACCCAATTTGATAAAAAATACATGTCGCTTCCCGAGTTCCAATCCCAAAATGATTTCGGGGATCCGATTAAGATCTTTGTTAGGCACCTAGATTCATGAGGGTAAACAAGTTGAGTATCAATCTGCAGTCTAATCCTATAGTGTGATCGAGAGTCAAAATCAGGCCATGACAAGGAAGTGGTAGTTAACCAATGAATTCCATAGATGGGATCTTGTAGATTTTTTATCCCAATGTGGAATCAGAAGTCGGGGTTTAGTTGTTATCTAGAATTAGACCTATTAAAAATGGGAAAATGTCAGTAGCTTCCTGAGTTCTAATCTCTATATGATATCGAGAGTCAAGATCGGGAGTGTGTCAAGGAAGGTATTGATCGATGGATTGATGGTTTGGTATCGGTCTAATCCATGATCCCAATAGTTATGTGGGATTGTGACTTCTAACTGGAGTTACATGTTGAGAAAATTAAACTTATGGTATCGGTCTGACTCCTGATCCTGATAGTTAAGTGAGGATAGGACAAGGAGAGGAACTGAAACCAAGTAGTGGGAAAACCTAAGTAGAGATTCAATTCTCGACCCTAAAATACATACAGAGATCAAGAATTTGTGGAGTGACTATAATGAGGATGTGGCGAATATGACAATATCTTAACGACACTCTCGGGATTGAGCCACATGTAGGGTCAAGAAATTTTAATTTTAAACAGTTGAAACTTTGAAATTAAACAATTTAAATGAGTCCAACCTGAACTCTGAGAAAAACCCTAGATAACTAGGTTACAACAAGATGGAAAATCCCACAATGAAAAGACAAAGTGACGAGATGAGAAACAAAAGGACACAAAATGAACCCAAGAAGGATTAAAAAAAAACAAAAACACAAAAAACATAGAAAGACAAAATGGAGCCAAAAAAGAAAAGCAAAATGAAAAGAAAAACTAGAACAAACAGGCAAGATGAAAGCAACCAAAAGAAGAAACAAGAAAAAGAAACACAAGAAAGAAAACCTACCTTTGAACGTATCCAAGAATTTTCGCAACTCATCTACAAATTACAGTGAATCCTTCAAACCCTAGCTTTTTGTCACTCTTGCTCAATTCACCAAACACTTACAAGCAGAATGGAGCAAAATCGAGGAGCGGCAGGATAAAAACCCATTCATGCGTGCGAGCGGTTATTGTATTAATTGGCATTTGGTCGAGCCTAGGGATTTGAGAAGATGTAATAAATACAAGGTGTGGGAACAAAGGAAAGTGGGAGTTAGGATTGGGTCTTGGACAGAGACCAAACCTGTAAAAAGGGGAAAATTGAATCAACATCCCACAACCCGAAGTCCGACGAACAAACAAGACAACACGGGGGAATGGGACTGGGTCTTCACATCAACCAAGAACTTCAAAAAGTTCAAAGAAAAATTTGCGATCCAAATTTTGATCCCGAAATGAATAAAGACAAAAAGGTCAGATTTTGGGATCGAGACAGAAATAAAAACAAGAACATTGAAAAGTTTTCAGTTCTTGTTTCAATCTAAAACCCGATTTTGAAATAGGCAAAACACATAAAGAAATCAAAATGGATGTTGGGATCAGGTCTTTGCTAGAGACTTAAACCTTGAAGGGTGTAGGGAAATGGTTTTGATCTGATAACTCGACCTGAAATAGAAAGAAAAACACAAAAGAAAAAAGAGGGATCAGGACCGAGACATGAACAGAGACCTGAAGCTCTAAATGGGTAACAAGTGCAAGTTCTATCTCAAGACCCAAACCCAAAAAAAAAGAAGAGACAAAGACTTAGGAGGAAAAGAATGACTCCTAAGTCTCAAACAAGAAGACCAAGGATGAAAAAAAATAAGGGGGACCCATTTTGACCAAAACAAAATGGGATGGTTATGCAAGGCATAACACTATCTTATCTCAAAATTTGTCAAAATCTAGGTTCAAAACATTGGGATATCACCTTATTTAGCTGTCATAAATGTTTATCACCATTTGAATTACTCCTTCACATATCCATCTTGTACCATCAAAAATTTAGCATATCACCTGTTGAACTTGGCTTTTACCTAGGGTTAGTAGCTATCACCTTTTGTATAGTAACAAGATCAGACATACATCACACCTTATTAGCAATCTTGGACATCTTTTACATCACCATCATAAAAAAAAAATCCACTTAGCCTTT
The DNA here is from genome assembly GCA_007115665.2 of Sequoiadendron giganteum. Taxonomy (NCBI): domain Eukaryota; kingdom Viridiplantae; phylum Streptophyta; class Pinopsida; order Cupressales; family Cupressaceae; genus Sequoiadendron; species Sequoiadendron giganteum. Next base: position 564,620,009 of record CM021105.1, on the reverse strand, counting down.
TGAATTAAATTGAATAAAAAATATGAAATCCTATCATCTTGCTAGTCTCTTTATCAACACACCATATCCTCTAGTAGTTTTAAAATCTAGCGGACATCAACCTTCCCTAAGTTTCTTGACTATTGGCATCCACCTTTACTTGTGTAGTGTAGAAAATTATGCTCCCTTCTTGGAGATAGTAAAATTTCATAATTATTTTGGACCTATTTTAGTCCTCTTGCATTCATGACCCCTAAAATCATCATTAATAGGCCCTTAAGACCCTTTGTTTCAGATCCCAAGGCTTGTTTTAATTGAAATCCCAATAAAATCAACAAATACATTGAATTTTATAATACCTCGGCATTTTCTCACCCCAAAAAACTAGGGTAGGACTCATACGTCACCTTGGGTGTATGAATCCCTAGAGGTGGGACCCATACACCACCGTGGGCTTATGATTTTCATTTGGCCCCTTTTTAGCATTTAAGAAGGAAATTAAGCTTTTTTAATTCAAATTTTTGGCAAATGTCAGTATTTGGAAACTAATAAATGGTAAATTAGATGAAATTCCTATTAAAACTAAAGTTATGAATCATTATTAAGGAAAAGCAACCTAGATATTTCAAGCAAGAGAGTCTCACATAGATTTAGAGCATTCAAAAGAGAGTTTCAAGCATTCAAGAGTAAGGGGCAAGTAAAGTTGAAGCCTCAGAGCAACATAATAGTGTTTTTGTAGGTCTTCAAGCTCACTTTCATTACAAGATTAAGCATTGTCAAGGATTGATGATGTATGCCTATGGAGGATCATGATGAATTATAAGTTGGGGAGATGCAACTAGCCATTGAACCAAGCCTAATGACTTGTTTCCTAAGTGATTCCATCTTCCATTATCCTTCTAATTTCTTCCTAAAGGAAGGTACACTCTTTATTATGGATTATTAAAGTGATTAGAGATATCCGAAAGTGAGTCATCATCTTTATGTTTCATTCATGCATCCTATTATAGCACATTAGAGTAGTCTTTATTGCACTCTAGATCTCTTAACATTATATGCACTTAAGATTAGAACCTTCACACACATTTCCTTTCAAGATCTATTATTTCTAGTAAGGTTTCATTACCAATATTGGTGTTTGACTGAGGCAAACCCCCCATAACAAAATCAGCACAATATATTGTTTTGAATATTTTTAGTAGGTTTGGATGAAAAAGGATAGTTTGGGAAACATAGGAAGGAAGTGCAAAGAGGAGAATAGTCCCAGATCCTAATTTTTTGAAAAATCATAATGGGACTAAATCAACACCTTGGGCACATGATTCCTAGTATAGGCACTTTATCAAATTTTAGTGGATTCTAACTTGTCACTATGAGATTCTAGTTCCTACCCATAAACCTTAGAATGGGACTTAATTTCCCAATCTCGTATATGAGTCCTTGTACACATCAACAACAACAAAATATATTTATTTAAGGTCTTGTTTAATAATCTTTGATCCTCCATGTACTTTCTTGTATCTTGCTATTTAGTGATATGATTTTGAGATTTATTTTCTAGGTCATATAGTTGGATTGCCATATCACTTTCATTTCTTTCTTTGTAAGCATTTTCCTAGTGGCGAACCTCCCTTCTTCATCACACCTAAGGAAACCCTCGTATATACTCTTCCGTCAATTGAGTCACATAGTTGAGGGATCTTGGTTTCCTTTAATGAACTAGAGAAAAATAGGTCCCCCTAATTTTTCCATCTCCTAAAATGAGGAACCCTATTTCCTTGTGTTAATTTAGGTGAACTCGACCTTTAGACAGTTACATTTCTAATTTAGATAGCATCATAGTCCTAGATATAAGTTAAATTTTCATTATATATTGCATTAGTTAAATTGCATTTACGGCTTCTAAATCTTGCATTAGTGAAAGTGCATACAGGTTGCACTTTTGCATCTTCTATCATTAAATTTCGTTCAAAATCTTTCATTTAAAATACTCAAGACAACATAGAATTTGGACTCATTCACCCCTTTGGGTGATTTAGTCCCTATATAGTTGGTTTTTCTAGATTTTTGGGAATTCTGTGTTTTTTTTAATATTTGAATCTTCAAAAAATCCTAACTAGGACTCATTCACCCCTCTGGGCGATTTAGTCTCATATCAAACCTAAATCTACAATGTACAACATTAAAAACTTCATTTTTTGTGTTCCTATTTGCTATTGTTAGATCTTTGTTTCAGTCTATTGAGTTTCTATTTCATTATTTTAATTAAATCTAACTTAATTTGGTTTTATTTCAATTATGGATAGAATTCAGCCAAACTTTGACTTTATAAACAAGGAACAAATAGATCTCATTAGCAGTTTGAGAAGCTTCACTTTTAAGAAAAACGAAACAAACTCACAGTGGAGAAATGCAGCAACCATTTTACAAGAAGAAGAGGAACAAACCAATATTGAGGCTGGAAGGCCCCTATTACCACCACCTGTGTGGCAATAAAATATCATCCTTTCTTCCATAAAATCTAAATTGTTTTCACATGATATCAAACTCCCATAAACAATTCATGAAAAAGTCAAAATCCATAGAAGAAACTCTCCAATGCACAATTTCAGATATAGGAATCGTTGAAAATAGTACGGTCAAAAGTAGACTTCAATATTTTACCAAAATCGTTATACTTTGTTGCATGAGCTAGGAGAGCTAGAGAAGGTTTGAACATTCTCATCATTCCTCTTATTTTATAGCACTTGAACATTTTAGAGGTGTAGCATCATTTTCACTACCTTGGTCTTATCAAAAGAAAATCTCACTTTACCAAATGATCTTACACAAAGTAAAGATCCCCAAATGAAATTCAACTAGTCATCACCATAAACTTAGACATTGTAGTGCAAAAGCAATCAACAACCGCATTGAGGCATTTTACAAAAACAAAAAAAAATTATTGATAAACTTTTATGAACGCACTATAATAAGAAATCCCAACCTATAACCATTCTTCATAAGCCAAGACATTCAAATTTTTGAAGATCCATAGGTTTTATAAGAAACCATTGAGTCTTTAGGATTTGAACATTTTATAGGTCTAGCATCATTCTCACTACCTTGGTTTTGTCAAAAAAAAAGGTTCACTTTAGGTCAACAATGGGTCCAACATTTCATTCACCCCTTCATCACATTTCATCCTTCACCTCATCTATCTTTGCAAAATTTCAAATACACCAACACTTTGGGACTTAAAACATCAAACCAACTTGCTATCTTAGCTACTTTATATGTGAAATGTATCCTTTTACATGCACTTAGTTGAGATAATTATCATCTTTGAACTAGTTTATCTTTAAGGTAACAATTCTACCCTAAATATTTCTAAGTGTGAATGATGAATCTATACCTCCACAAACACGAAAGAACAATCATATAATTAGCTCATCATGCAAGTTAGATCAACATTCCCCATGAAATTAATTTGAAACATGAAAATAAGAAATGAAATGAAGAACACAACAATGAAAGCTATCAAATCCTATTTTAATAAACAAAATACAAATCCCATGGGGGATTGGTGCCATTTTGATGTGGAAAATGGCCCTTTCCCAATTCCTTGCAATCTTGATGATCAATGATGAAGAGTCAACACTCCTTGATGAAATTTATTCATAACCTAGCTATGAAAACATGAAAATTGATGAAAGTGGATAGAAATTGCTTAAAACTTGAAAGTAGTGATGTTGCATGAAGTTGTGGATGAGATTGTGGATCCAAATGAGCATGGTAATATTACATGGATTGTGGATGATCAAATGCAATAGAGGATGCATCTATTTATAACAAAGAAGGATGGAGGATTGAAGAATAGGATGAATGTGGGATTAAAGATGGACCAATGGCATTGTCCCACTTGTCAAGATCCTAATGGAAGGAGCTGGAGCACATTTTGGTCAATGTGCATGATAAATGCTATTAGATTCAAATTTGAAATTTGAAAATTGGCTTGTTAGAGGGAGATGAAGGATGAATTAAATGCAACTTGGGTCAAGGAAAAAGGACATGTAAGAGGTTTAAATGCTTTCTTGGATGTACAAACCCTTTTGGAGGGATTTTTGAATTTGAGGAATATTCCCTCATTGATGCCAACTTGAGAGAAAATAGAAGAATTTATAAATCAATAAAATTGATTTACTTGTGCAAGTTGAAAAATTTAGAGGATTTGATGGATTAGGATTAGGATTAATCAGGATTTGATTAATTTAGATGAAGTTTAGGTGATTTGAAAATTTGACTTAGATTTTAGGATTTAAATAAATCAAAATGAGATGAATAATGGATTTAAATTTAATTAAATAAAGATTGATTTATTTAATTAAAGAGGGTGATGTTAGATTAAATCAAATAAAGATTACTTTATTTAATTTAAAGGAGATGACTTTAGAGATTTATTAAATAAAGTGAATTATTTAATTAAAAGAGGGACTATAAGATTGATTAAATAAAATGATCTATTCAATTAATAGGAGATGATGACTTAATGAGATAAATTTGATATATCTAGTTAAGAGATGAAATATGATGAATTTAATCGAATAAAGATTATTTAATTAAATTAATTAGTAAAGGAGATGATTCAAGATGAATTGGTGTTAGTGAAAACAGGATTAGGTGCATATATATTTTACGTGTCTACATTTTTCCCCTCTTTGAAGAAATGTACTTGCTGTGTTGGTTCAAAGAATATTCGTGCCATGGTCAAATTTAAAAAAATCAATTTTCCGAATGCCCCAGTGGAAAGAAGTATACTGGCACACTGCCCCCTTAAGAGATCGAGCGAAAATTTTGATTTGAGGATCGATCTCATGACAAATAGGTTCAAGATGGATATATGGATGGTTAGACTAATAGATCTATATGATAATGATGATGCAAATGAGATGAATTAAGATGTTGAGAATAACAAATCTATATTATCCTAAACATCTTAAATGACGATGCAATGCGTGTGAGATGGATGATGCTAACTATTATGATGATATGCTTGAATATGAAGAATGCAAACAGTTTGTGGATGACATGATACCATGTTAGCATGAAAGAGGATAGAAGAAATAAGATGATGAGAAATTAATAGAGGCCTTCTCTATTGACAAAGGATCCAACAAGCCTACATTATTAATGATGATGATGATGATGATGATTTTCTTATCAGGAATTGGAGTTTTAAAAGGGCCATTCATCTTATGTTTGATAATAAACATAGGTATGATTCATAAAGGTATAAAGAACTAGGATGGTGTTGTACCTAGTGTGATGGACTTTGACTCGACGATCACATAGGAGTACTCCTATTCACACTTGACATACGAAAACCTTACTAGGATGTACTACAAATATTTCAAACATCTCAGACCAAAAAAAGGAAAGGCATAAACTTCTAATGTAATAGTCAACAAGCTGTTCAAAACACCCTCCATACATACCTAATAAAGAAAGCATTCACAAAAATTATATTACAAGAATATCTAGCAAGCACAGCAGACAAAAATATATTGATCATTGCCCCATTCCTTTCTCTCTAACCCATTTTGATTAGGAATCATCGAGAGGTCATTGGAATGAGCACAAAATAAGATGTCAAAAAGATAAAGATAAAGTAGAAAAACAAGCTAATGTTCTTCATACCACTAGCCAAGACTAAACTATGGTGATGCCTGATGTTGATGTCCATTATAGGAAGGATGCATCCTAGGACATGTTGTTATAAAATGATTTGGGATTGAATGGATGATAGGCTATTGATACTCCGAGTTGATTAAATCATTTACTTACTAGCCTAGACTTGAGAGCTTGACGATTGAGCTTTCACTTTTGAACCTGCTAGACTTGCTTCTGACTGTTTTACGAAAGGTTGAGGTTGACAATGGTTTCTTATGAATGAGATTATTTCAGGTCAAACGATATGGAGATGCATGGATTTTTTAAAATATTTAGATGATTTTGGTATTTTTGAAATGTTTTGAGGCTGTTCTTGATATTTTTGAGATGTTTTACATTTTTTTTTTTTAATTTTATTTTATAATTTTTATGAGATTTTATGAATGTTTTTGGATTTCGTGTCTCAGGGGCTGATCAAAGATTAGAGTTGCCTACATTTAAGCTTAGAGATGATGTATTTTGAATATCTTTTTTTTTGACTTTTTCTAATTTTTTGACATGTTTTGGGATTTTGACATGTTTTGGATGTTTTTGGATTTTCGCATGATTTTAATGATATGGATATGGATATGTGATATCAATGCTCTGTTTGGGATTTTTCTGTAAACCAAGCTAAGGTTGATTGATCGGACTAATGGATTGATGATGATAACATTGTTGAGGATACACAACAATGCAAGGATAGTGTTAAGCAACACGAGGATTGGGAAGGATATCTCAAGATGATGATGGATTGATTGGATTTGATTGATCAAGATTTTGAAATTTGGCTTGGAACAAAAGTTGTTTGAATGATTTAATGTGATGTTGAAGTGAAAGTTAGATGAAATTGATATTGATTGTTTGGATTGATGTTCAATGAAAGATAAAGCTTGATAAGGAATATCTTCTTGTCAAAATGTGCCATGGGCTAGTGATTTGGATTTTGGCTCACAAATTTTTTGACCAATTTGATTTTGTCTGCCAATGTTCAGATCACCACATAAGTTGGAGGATATAGATCAAGATTTATTCCCAAAGCAAGATGTAAATATATGTGCCCCAATGTCTAGAAATGTATGGAATACCATGGGTGGATGTTGAGATAGGTGTGTGGATGGATGGATATGGTAAGCACGCAAAGGATGCCAAGGATTATCTTGTGATAAGATAAGGTGTTCGAACAAAGGATGCTAATTTCGATAATGCTTCATGGCTTAGATAATGTTGGGTAGGATAGGATCAAGGAAAATGACCCATGTCAAGATTTTTACCGTAAGCAAGTGTAAAGTGTGGACCAAAATTTTTCAAGATCAAGATAATTTGGAAGATGGATGGAGATGGATGAAAATGGGTTTGATAAATGGTTCATGGATGAATGGATTCATTATGGATACATGGATGAAATTTTGGCTTTATTATGTATGAGATAAGATGCTTTCTCCAAAGTGGCACATGTAGATGCTCGATTCTACACATGACACCTATTTTCCAGGTTTTCATCATGGTACTTGTCCAGAGTTCCACTATAGTGGTTTTCACTAGAGGACAATTTTTATCTTTACTGTTTGAAATCCTTTTTCTGATTTTTTTGGATATTTTATATTTTTTTTATTTCTTTGGATTTTTTATTGAATAGTTTTAATTTCATGCTAAACCACCTAGTGGTGTCGATGTAGATGATTTTTTCATAATGTGCAATCGATATCCTATTTGAAGAAGTTGTTTTGCCAAGATACATGCACTTGAAATCAACTTTTGAGATTCTTGATTTTCTTTTATTGATACTAGAGTTAACTTTATCTTTGTTTGCAGATCGTGATAGAGTACCTTCTAAATCCTTATGATGAAGGGTTCCTACCAATACATGTTCAATGTGAGAATTGGATATCATACATGGAGGCATGGATGGTGGAGTGTGTTTAGAAATAAAAGATGGATTGGTTGATAGCTTGGAACCTTTGACTCTCCAAACTTAGGAAGATGAGCAATAATGGGTGGATACAAAAGTGTGCATGGAATTAGGACCAAGTTCTTAATACACTTTGTACATCACTTGAGAAGCCTTCTTTTTCATTTTTGGACATCTTTGATGGATTCTTTCCCTTTTTTATTTTTCCCCACAGTTTCTTTGACTAATGGAGTTTGATAGGGATAATCTTTCTTTGTATTCTTTGGTATCCATGTATATTTGATTTGTCCTTCATGATCCAATACTTCTTTTTCTTTGATGACATTCTCCGTGCTTTGATTTAAATCTTTCTTTTGACATTGGTCCCACTTCATAGATGGGGTGATGGGTGGATGAATATTTGTGACATGGCGGGTTGTAGTATTGGCACTGGTTTCATCATAAGGATTCTTCATGCTCCCTATGTTGATGCTTGCACTAGATAAAATTTCCCCCAATATTACAGAGGTATCATTGATATGTTTACATCCCTTAATTGTTTAATAACTGAGAACTTTATGCTTAGGATTTCCAATAATCTATACTGGTTCTAGGATACCTTGTTCATGTAGGCCTAATCCTCTGCCTTGATAATTCATCTATTGAAACATTTTATTTGCAGTAGGATATGATTTACCTTGGAAAAAAGGTGCTAATCCTTCTCTACTCTGTGGTGGATCTTCAAAGGTGACAACTTCTTCATTGATAAGATAACTTCCTCTAAAAAAGGTAAGTGATCCAATTTTATAAGTGATAGGATCCTCCATATGTGGGATGACTTCCTGATTGATATCTCTGTCTTGATCTTGTGAAATATTTAATTTTAATGCTTCTTCAAGAGGTGCTGATGATCCACCATCTATAGAAAAGTCTTCATCATGATTCATTTCATAGGATGTTTCTGATTCATCACTTTTGTAGGAGCCTTCTTCATGACCTATTTCTGATATGTCTCTAGATGTTTCTATATCTTGATCATGTGTACAAATATTAAGGTAGGATACCCTTGCTCCTTGGTAAGGATATCAATAGTAGAGACTCTTGTTTTGAATGATGATCATCTACGCATCCATCTAAAGAAATCATCTCATGGGTTGATGGAGAGGTATGTGCCATATGGATATGATCATCATTTGTGACATTTTGTATAGATGGGAGAGTGCCCATTAGGTCATTGTAGTATCTTGGAGATGAATTCTTGATCTTGATTAATTTTAGAATTGATTTTGAAATACTTTGGATCACGTTCTTGACATGGGTCAATTTCAAAGGATGGATTGGTTATAAAGGGTTCTTGGATATCTTCATTAGGAATGGGAAGTGGCTCAATATCCTCTTGATATTTGAGTGGACTTGGATCAAATGTTGATTTGATGATTTCTTCAATATCTGTAACCATGAGGTCGAAGGATGTCAATATATCTTGGAAAGGACCATTGCTAGGATTTTGTGAAAGACGTCAATCATGCTTTGGGGTAAAATCTTGAGATATATCCCCTAACTCATTAGGTGATGTAGAGACACTTTCAACATGATCATTGGTGGAAGCATCACCAATTATAGGATCAAATAATGTTAACACTCCTTTGAATAGATCATTGTTGGATATTGTTGAGGGGTATTTATCATGATCAAAAAGTGACTCTTGATGTATGTTGAGTTGATCTTCGTATGACGTAGAAACATCTTCAAGGTGTTCATTGATGGATAGATCTTGATCATCATTTTCAACAATTATGGAGGAGAGATTGCCACTGTTATGCCTAGTGGTTGAATCCTAATCATTGTCCCAAATAGTTATTATTTTTCGGTCAATAAGGTCTTGGAAAAGATTCTTAAGTCGAATACAATTTGATGTTGTGTGTCCCTTTATTTTGTGAAAATAACAAAAGTGCTTCTTGTTATAGCCTGGTGGTTTAACTTAGGGCTCTTGATAATTCTCATAAATGGGGATTTTAATGAGATTTTCTTGTATCAATTGTTGCATGAACGATTCGATTGGTTCTCCAAGTGGTGTATATTTTTGTTTGTTAGCTTGTGATATTTTTTCTTTAAATTGACCTTGTGGCGATTGATTTTGGAGATGTGTTGATTGATCTTTGAGATGTGGTGATTGATCTTCAAGATGTGGAGGTTGGGTTTGTTGTTGATCTTGATATCCAACTTCTTGACATTGGAGATATTGTTCTTGATGTGGTTGGGGACACAACCCAATTCTTTGATAATATGGTTCACCAATGGAAGAGTGTATTGATTTTTGGTGGAGATGCCGCTTGGCACAATGGATCAACTATTATGGTAAGTGTAGCAATTTGATCTCACAAAATTTGATCTTGATGTTGGAAAAACAGGGATAGAAAACTGAGAGAGGGGGGTGAATCAATTGTTACCAAAATTAAATTTATTCAACATTAATCAACCTTAAATCTCAGATCTGATAATTAACAGTGCAAGCATAAATCAATAACACATCAGAGACACATGAACACCAATATAATATACGTGGAAACCCTGTTAGGGGAAAAACCAAGATGGATGTTAGTCCACAAGATTATACCCTGTTAGAAGTATAATGTAGAATGAATAGGGAATGCACTTGCATTCAGGCACACTGCTTAAAGCACACTTCTCAAAGGAAGGCTCACTTCATTACATATAATAATCATATTAAATCCATCTGATGAGTTTGAATTGAGAAATTAGCTTCTGGAAAAGCCCGATTATAGTTCCGATTAGGCACACAAAAACTTCTACACACTCTTCCACACTCTGCTTTGCTCTTGAATTATTTGACCTTTAATCACATATGTACATCACTTGCACACACTAAGCATACCTCAAAATGAGGAAAACAACCACTCATATATATCCGCTACACATATTTACATCAACAACTATGTCGACCTAAAATAAAGAATGAATTACAACTATCGGCCTTAATATATGAATAAATTTTAATGCACACCAACACAAATCGGTCACAACATAGTGAGGAACCAAAATAATATCCTTGAACATGCCAAACAATAAAATATTAATCCATAAATGTCCGCAACATGCTACCACCATCATGTCGGCCAAGAACATGAAAACTTCAAGCATACAATGAAAAATATTCAATCATGAACATGTCAGCCAATGCAGACGTACCAAACTGATAGAGCATGATCTAGAAACATCTCTGAACATCACAACAACATAAGCAACAATGCAATTTACCAGAATTGCAATCACATCTTCCGAAAACACCTGCTATAGTAGTTGAATAACTATAGGAACACAAAAATTCATAACTTCCTTAATTCTTGATGCGTACCATTGAAAATTTTAGACAACACACTAGATAGGCTCAAAAACAAACACTTTGATGCGGGCCTTTAGATCTTCAACATACAAAAATTTCAAGCATTTTGACCTTCTCATCTCCACTGGTTGCCTACAATATATTTATTACAATTTTCTCAATATCTTTAACATATACAACCTTAAGCATCATCAATTCTAATAGTGTTGACATCAATGAAAACCACATATCACCAATGCAACTACAACATCCAACACTTGACACCCTTGATGTAGTTGATTTGTTTTTTGTTCAAAGAAGATTTGGAATGTGTACTTGTAGTGTTTTCATGGGATCATGGAAAAATTAATTTTGGACAATGTTTTGATTTGGTATGATGTTTAGATTTGGCATTCTAGGTTGAAATTTAACATTTTTGTGGTTTAGAATCACATTGCCTTGATTTAGGTAACTTTGATTTTGCATAGTGTTACCTTGACTTGGATCAATACTTGGAGTTTTTAACATATTGTTTAGACTTTGAACACCATTTGTATGACTCACAAATATATCTATCACAAAGTTTACCAAGTGTGGATTTTAAATGTTCATGTTTGGTAAAATTGTACTTGGTATAGTCACATTCAACATGTATGGATTTGGTTGGCTAATGTTGTTTGGAAGAAGACTCATGCATTGATTGTTTGGTTGATAGATTTTTAGGTTTGGAATTTGATTTAAATCTATCATAGGGAAAGGTGTTCCAAAATTTAGATTGGGCATACTCAAATTTGTTGTACCATTGAGGTTTGTAGGAGATAATGATCCCATGTATAGATTGTATAAATGTGAGTTTTGATAATCAATTGGAATTTTAAGTATTTGATATTTTGGTTGATTTCGACCACTCATGATGTATGAATCAAGTTTATATTCCATTTTTTCTTATCTTGAGGTCTAGTTTGGACCATAAAATAAGGATCAATTTTTAAGAATATGGGAGGTGAACCTTTAACTCCTTAGATTGATCTAAACTTTAGGCACAAAAAAAGAAAACCTAAGATAATAAGGATAAAAGGGTGATGATGAGGTAAATAAAAGATGGATGATGTGAATGATTGAACCCTTAAGAAATATGGAAGGGGATACAAAACTTTAGGAATTTTGTATATTTTATTTTTGAATTTCATTTGGTTTGATTTGATTTTGGATTTTGGATTTGGATAGTGAAAAAATAGACCTCAAGATGTTGGATGTTATCTATAGGATAAACTTGCTCATAAGATGATAATTTGACTAAGTGTATGGAGAAGGATGCATCTACACACCTAGACAAACAAGATGACTTTGATGTTGATTTGAAGGATTTTACCCAAAGTCTAGTATGAATGATTTTTCTAATGGTTCAAAAGTTGTTTGTGAGATGGAGATGATAAATGTTTGGATGGATTAAGTATTTTATTTTGACCCTAAATGAACCTAAGAAGGAATTTTTTACTAGACCAAGATATTGAAGAACATGCTTTTCCCTAAGAGTATTTCAAATCAAAAGACAAATGTTTGCATGGAAAACCATATGACCAAAAGACACCAAGAACATGTGTGGAGTTCAATTGTTCTTAACTTTTCTTAAGGATTTATTTTTACCATAAACACTCTCTTGATTAACTTTTCAAACTAAATGTCCAATGTCCCAATTTATTTTCATCCCACAAAGCCCATTATGTGGAAATCAAGAAAATCAAGGCAATAGTTCGCTAATGTTGATTTTAGTGAGAGAAAGTTAAGACATAAATCTAGATACTTAGAAGCCTCTAAGGATCAAATCACTAGGGCAAGAAAGAGCACTTGGATTTGTCAAAGGTATTTGTTCCCCCTAAAGGGTTTGGAATTTTGAGGATTTGGTGAATGTTTGTTTTCTAGTGTTTTACATCCAAACAAAGTATTTTGATTTCAAAGTGATGCACAATACTAGGATTAAATGAGGCAATATTTGTTGAGTTCCCACTTGGATAAATCCAGCTATGCCTACTCTTAGTAGATGATTAGATACTTGACCACATTGGCTCCCCTACATGACAAACACTTCTCGGATCACCCGAGCATCAATACCCATGAAAATCCCATGGCATACTTCTCATATCTACAAAGAACCATAAAAATGTTAGACGGCTTCAGAATGACCATTCTTGCACCAAAAAATAGATCAGGGATTTGGTTTTTATAAACAAGAGGTTCTAATAAAGGAATTTCGTTCATGGGGGACCATCCATATGACAAGAGACCATTGGTTCCCTTCTTGTTGGAACAATCCTCGTGATACTTGAACTTTCCTCAAGTACCTACACTTATATACCAGTTGGAAGTCGCTTGGCTTTAGTGTGTTCCCTTTTGGGTCGTTCCCTAGGGTGATTAATTTTTCCCACCAGACAGGCCCTCTAAGGATAAACAAAAGCGAGCAAGTACATCCGTAGTCTGATCGATCTTTGTTGAGAAATAAAGAGAGACCACATGCAATATACTCCACTCACACTCACAAGATCTTGTTCAATTTTAAGAGCCCAAATTAAAATATGGAGACAATCCTTTATACAACTTAATGTCACCAAAAGGGATTTTGATTATCAATATCACTGTCAAGTGTGAGAGAAGTGCATACACCCTTTGAAATGAGATTACTTTGTGTAAAAGATTACAAAACATAAAGGACACATGTTCATTTTAACCTTCAAAGCAAGAATGGGTTCTTTTTAAGCACCAAGATTGAAATATGAAGTTTGCTTGTTCAATTGTTAAGCCCAAAATAAAATGTAGTAAGTTTCCTAAGGTTCCTTTTAATCCCTTTTATTGTTCTTTTTAAGCCCAAATGAAAATTATTGAGTCCTAAAACTTGAAGATAAAAAATCCTTAAGAATGGGATTATAATTCCTCCCAAAGTGTTAAAAAACACTTGTTACAATCATGTGATAATGTTTTTTCTTTCATTTCCATGCTCGATGATCCTTTAAAACCTACAATACAAGCTCCAAGTGTTAGATTAAATCAAGAAACAAGAAGATATGAGTGTTAGATAAATGATTAGGCATAAACACCCTAAAATTTAGACCAAGTCTCATTGTGATTTGACATTAGGTGAAAATTTGAAAATTTTAACTCTATCAAAGTGTATAAACACCTACACCATTGGATATCTTATGAAATTCTAACCCATTTCGAAAACAAAAGCTCTGAAAAAAACCAAAATATGACCAAGATACGACTATTTTAAGTTTGAGTGAAAAAAAAGAAAGCAAAGGCAATGCCATTTGCAAATGTGGCACTGTTTGGGTCCAAACAACAATGCTAGAATGAAAGTGGCATTGTTTGAGCGACACTTTGCTAAAACTAGCAGCACTGTTTGGAAAAATAGAGACCGCAAATGCATTGCAATTTCCTCCACTGGCACTGTTTGACCTGGGAAGACAAAAAACATAAAAAATAGTGGAATTTTACCAAAAAACACAAACCACAAAATCATATAACACAAAATTTTTAATGGTGAATCTATACCTATACAAACACAAAAGAACAATCATATAATTAGCTCATTATGCAAGTTAGATGAACATTCCCCATGAAATTAATTTGAAACATGAAAATAAGAAATGAAATGAGGAACAGAACAATGAAAGCTATCAAATCCTATTGTAATGAAGAAACTTCCAATCCCATGGGGGAATTGGTGCCATTTTGATGTGGAAAATGGCCCTTTCCAAATTCCTTTCAAGCTTGATGATCAATGATGAAGAGTTGATGCTCCTTGATGAAATTTCTTCATAACCTAGCTATGAAAACATGAAAATTGATGAAAGTTGATAACAATTCCTCAAAACTTGAAAGTAGTGATGTTGCATGAAGTTGTGGATGAGATTGTGGATCCAAATGAGCATGGTAATCTTACATGGATTATGGATGATCAAATGCAATAGAGGAGGCCTCTATTTATAACAAAGAAGGATGGAGGATTGAAGAATAAGATGAATGTGGGATTAAAGATGGACCAATGGCATTGTGCCACTTGTCAAGATGCTAATGGAAGGAGGTGGAGCAAATTTTTCTCAATGTGCATGATAAATGCTATCAGATTCAAATTTGAAATTTGAAAGTTGGCTTGTTTGAGGGAGATGAAGGATGAATTAAATGCCAGTTGACTCAAGGAAAAAGGACATGTAAGAGGTTTAAATTCCTTGTTGGATGTACAAACCCTTTGGAGGGATTTTTTATTTTGTGGAATATTCACTCATTGATGCCAAGTTGAGAGAAAATAGAGGAATTTATAAATCAATTAAATTGATTTACTTGTGCAAGTTGCAAAATCTAGAGGACTTGATGGATTAGGATTAGGATTAATAAGAATTTGATTAATTTAGATGAAGTTTAGCTAATTTGACAATTTGACTTAGATTTTAGGATTTAAATAAATAAAAATGAGATGAATAATGGATTTAAATTTATTTAAATAAAGACTGATTTATTTAATTAAAGAGGGTGATGTTAGATTAAATCAAATAAAGATTAATTTATTTAATTTAAAGGAGGTGACTTTCGAGATTAATTAAATAAAGTGAATTATTTAATTAAAAGAGGGGCTATAAGATTAATTAAATAAAATGATTTATTTAATTAATAAGAGATGATGACTTAATAAAATAAATTTGATTTATTTTATTAAGAGATGAAATATGATGAATTTAATCAAATAAATATTATTTAATTAAATTGATTAGTAAAACAGATGATTAAAAACAAACTGGTGTTAGTGAAATTAGGATTAGGTGCATGCATATTTTACGTGTCTACACTAAGTTCATTATCATCCTTTATTCCAACATCACAACATCAAAATTAAGTCAAAAGTGTTGTCCAAAAAAATCTTACAAAAATTACTTCCCACATCACCCATATTTTCATCCCACATTATCATCATTTCTCCCAAAAGACTTAGAGTGTCCCTTTTACCTAGTTTTGAGTCAATTAGAGAGTTCAAATATTACAAAAACCAACACAACTCTCCCATAACTGACACCAAATTTATGGTAGAGATGAGATCACAACACAAGAGAATCATGGAAAAAGAAAAAGTTACATTTACCTCAAGTGATCCAAATACTTTAGAATTTGATCCTATAAGTCATGTTACACCATCACAACAACCATCATCTCCTTCAGAACCATACCAAATGGAATATGTCACAAACAACCCATTTGAGCTCACTAGAGAAGAACTTTTAGAACATCAATCTTTTGATAATGTAGCTCCTATCTGCACAATGTATGTAGCACAAAATTTCACACAATATTTCACAACTCCATCACAAGGGCTAGGTCAAACTTACATACCTAGTCTTGCAACCAGCCTTGCTAAATATTTTGGTCACACCTTACCATTCAAAATTAATACACTTGTAGGTACTCTTGAAACCAATCCTCCACTTCCCACCACCATTTGTACACCTACCTTTGGTGCTCCTCTTCCCAAAGATCTAAAATATTTCACACTCCGCTTGAACTTCACTACTCCACCACCACTTCAACATTTTGGGGACACCCTTCTTTATACACACCTATGAGTACCACAAGTTTACCTACCATCACACAAAGTGGTACAGACCAAAATTATCAAAACAACACACAAGGGCATGCCAATACCATATTCATCACTTTCATAGAATCTCACACCTTCATACACCCCATATAACTCATCTCTCATCCCACCATAAGTTACTCCACCCAATCCACAAGATGATATCACATCACAATTAAAAGAACTATCACAAGAAATTTAGGACCTTCACATGCGAAAGACAAAGAAACCTCATACATAAAACTTGTGTCCTTACCCATTTGATTGAAACATTGCAATGATACCATTCCCTCCTAGTTTTGAAATCCCCAAATTTGAAAAATATAGAGGGAGAGGAAGTCCTATGGACCACATCAAAGAATTCAACATCATGCATATGGAAGTGTCTTATAATGATTTATATCTCCTGCACATAAGAAAATAATAGAAAAATCCTTATCTGAGTCATTTGTTCCCAAGAACATTAATACCGATCAGTTTCAAGCTACATTAGGGTATATCACTAGCCATCTTCTCACCTTCTCCTAATAGGATTTACAATCACATCAATCTCATAACCATGCTTTACACCTTGTGGTTGTCATTCATAAAAATAAGGTCAAAAGAGTCTTGGTAGATGGAGGTGTTTGTCTAAACACTTTTACCTTGCAGTTGACCAAGCATCTAGGCTATTCAGAAGATACTATTGAGAAGACAAAGAGTACCACTATCAGAGCATATGATGACCAAGAATGGGTATCACAAGGAATCATAACACTCCCTATCCAAGTGGGGCATCTTATTGTAGAGACTACATGCCAAGTACTTGATCTTGATATTCCCTATAACATTCTACTTGGCGACCTTGGATCGATGCTTTGAAAGTCATAGCCTCAATATATCACTAGTGTGTGAAATTTCCTTTCGAGGGTAGAGAAATCACTATCCATGGAGATCTTGAGCCTTTCTACTATTGCAAGAGCCTTGAAGAAAAGTGTGTCACAAAAAAGTGTAGGCTTGACACTTTTCACTCATTTAGGCCTTCTCTTGTGGTTTTTGGCCAAGTTTTGCCTAGATTTAATGTTGTAATGTGGTCAACACATTCAGATTAGGTCTTGAACCCTTGTAAATCAATAATAATTCTATGGTGTCTTGCAAAGGTGTTGTGAAGTGTTTTAAAACATTTTCCCACTTTTCTAAGACCCTTTCATCACAATTTAGCTAAATAACCTCTTTTTACCCCTTACCAAGTCTTAAATCAAAGTGAACATGTAAAGAGTTGTAACAAACTCTCAAACTTTCCTAGGATTTTCATCAATAAATCAACCCTTTATTATGGCATAATGACCCCTTAATGCACTTATAGGTCCTACTTAGGTGTGTTTCAGAGCACAATCCTATCAAACAACATTAATCACACTTCAATTCTTGAAACACACTCAAAATTTCTCAAGTGGACTAAGTCGTCACCTTGGGTGACTTAGTCCCATGTGGCATAAAAATAAAATTTAACTCAAAATTCTGGTGGGATATTGTCTCCTTAACCCTAAGGTCGGCCTTTCATGTGTTATTTTTGAGAAATTAGGGCACAACATATATAAATAAATGGTTTTCCCCTCATTTTGACCGCATTCAATCCAATTATTTTTTATGCATTCATTGTCCACTCTTCATTCACTAATTTTCTCAAGTAAGCTAGTGTTTTGTGTATTTTAATTCATCAAGACATCTTCCAAAATCATTCAACAGTTAAATATTTATCCATTGCACTGCAGAAACTCAAGATCAATCATCATGGGAAGGTACTAACTCCATTGTTGAATGCTTCATTATCTTATTTCATCATTTTGGTTTAATTACTCAAAATGAGTTTCACCAAGGTAAACCCCATGCCCTAACAATCAACATTCCTCTTTCTCTCCTTGTCTGTTTGTAGATTTAGGTACATTGAAGGCTTGTAAATCATTGAAGAATGGATTGGAAGCTTGTTGAAGACCCCTCCTTATGGGTTAGGGAAAAAAATCCACTAAAATTCACTTAAAGTGCTGAAGACCAGAGTTTCAGAACCGAATACTTGGATGAGAAGAAAGTGCAGACTGAGGACTTTCGTTTCCACTTTCAGACTTTCAAAAAAGCCAAAGTGGACTAAGTCACCAATAGTGGAGACTTAGTCCCACTACACATGTTTTTTTAGAGTTTCTATATTTATGGATACCTATTTTCTAGAACCCTATTCTGGCAAAGTTTCCCTGAAACTGGACTAAATCACCTAGCTTCACGTAAGTGTCCCAGTCAACATCAGTAACAAATTGTGGAGGTTTTCGGAGCCTCTATGTATCATATTTTATTTCCCAAGTACACCTCTTAATTTTTATTCATTTTTATAGAAGTTTGTTTATATTTCTTAGGTCATTTGCATACTACAATGTGATTTCAAGCATAGCTCATTTTCTAGGTTTTACATTAGTATTTAGTCTCTTTTATCAATTTCTAGCATTTAGGGCATTCCCATTTAGGCATTCCTCAATCCCATTAGCCTTAATCTTGAATGAACCCCTCAAATTTTAGGTGTGAAATACCTCTGTCCTTTTAGGTGCAAAACCCTAGAAGTAGAAGAGATCTTTTCCCCTAAAGAATCAGTTCATCCTTTGAAAGAATCCACCTCAACTACTTTAGACAAAAAATCCACCAACAAACAATCACCTGATCCAAAACAATTGAAATATATTTATTGAAAATGTTATGAGCTTATGAAACAACTTGGCTATAGTGGAAAAGGATGTGGTGCTAATGGACAAGGTATCTACACCCCTATCAAGCCTAACACACAAATAACTAATCATGGTGTTTGTTATTGTCATTTCATTGAAATCATCAAGCCTTCATTCAAAATCAACACCATCTAAATCCATTCTTCTAACCCACCTTCTAGACTAGTGCATCCTGAACCAATGGGCACTAGTGGTCAAAAAAGTGATACTTTGCAACACTCAAACGAAAAAAATAAGTCTTTGCCTAATGTCAATGTCATCTAGCAAAACACTATTGATTTAGATTTTACACACTCCTCTAAAGGAGTGTACAAAATATCACAATCTAGAGAACCTTGCGTAGTTATGACATCCTCTACCAAGCAAGAGGCATCTTTGTCACATGATCGAGGCACAACTTCTACCTTAAATCAAGAGAGTATTTTGTTGAGACTCCTCCAAGAACTCGGAAGAAATATTACAATAAACAATCATTTTGTGCCTACCACTGAGTCCATGGTCATTATACTAATGAATGTAAGACCTTGAGTAGTAAAATCTAACATCTTAAGGAGCTTGGTGCTCCCCATTATATGGGGGCACCTATTTCCTCTAATTGATACTAATTGTTACTCTACCATGGATTTCATCAATCCTTTCATCTCACTATTGTCTTGCACTAAGTGGGGGCAAGGGGTTCAGTAGCCTTATCCTCATATCTCACTTGTTGTTGTCTCTTTTGGCGAGATGTTAACCTTTCATGAAAATATAAGAGAAAGCTTGGGATGTGGACGGCATGTCTTAAGTTGACTTGCATATGACATACTCTCCTTTCCATGATGTAACGTATTGAAAACATATGACCTGGCATAGGGCTTTGTGACCAAGATCTCATGTCTTATTCTTCTACTTTAAATCAATTTCTCACAATAATGGTGTTATAAACTGCTTTAAAGTGGGGGACTACATTGACACTCGCATTTCATTGTGCAATTTTATTTTTTCTTGCTGTTCCCTCTCTTGGAAACATTAGGTAAAACGTTGCTCAGGATGAGACATTGCACTTGTCCTCTCTTGGGAATAATCTTGAAACCTTTTTCACTTTTCCTCTCTTAGAGACATTACACATGATGTAACTTAAGATGAGACCTTGTGCAAACTAAGAAAAATCCCTTTGAACATTCCTTACACCATTTCACAAATCATTTACAAAAATCATTTTTTGTGCCACCTTATCAAAGTTATCGGGAGGTATAAATTTGGTATGGTTTGAGCGAGAAGCCCAACTAGCGGCATGAATTTCCCCATAGCCACCTACATGTGTGTGTGAGTGCATACCAACCATGTGTATGTTTCTCAGCCTTTTGGAAATTTTCACCTCGCGGACAACCAAAATTTTTGTCACCCTAGAGTGAGTACACATCTTTTCTTTCTAGATAAATAACCTAGATCTTATCCACAACTAGTTCATGCAACAGTCGAAGCTTGATCCAAATTTTTACTTTCCTTCTTCTCTTCTTTCTATTTCTTATCATTACATGATCCTCTCACTAAAGTGGGGGCTAAATGTGTGACAAAAAGTGTAGCCTTGACACTTTTCACTCATTTTGGCCTTCTCTTATGGTTTTTGGCCATATTTTGCCTATATTTAATGTTGTAATGTGGTCAACACATTCACATTTGGTCTTGAACCCTTGTAAATCAATAAGAATTCTATGGTGTCTTGCAAAGGTGTTGTGAAGTGTTGTAACACATTTTCCCACTTTTCTGAGACCCTTTCATCATAATTCAGCTAAATAACCTCTTTTTACTGTTGGAAACAGGTGCCTCAACTTCTGGCTTGGAACCTCTATTTAAGACTTGGCAGATTTCCTTCATTTCTGGCCTTTACGGCTCTACCACTAGGAGCATCTCTTAGAGACACGATTATGCAGTTTATCACCTTACCGCGAGCCTCTTTCATTCAATCCATGATTGGGCGGTGTTACTGCCATACTGTGGAGTCACTCTCCTTCCCTCACGGTGACACTGTGGACTGGATGTTCGGTTAGATCTCTTATCTCCCTACCATGGGGGTTTCTCAGAGAAGGCACAATGACGTGGTAGACCGTGGCAGCTAGCGAGAACATTTACCGCCATACCACAATGGCCTTTTGGCCATGGCGTGGTGGCGCAGTAAGCCATGGCGGTCGGTGGAGAAGCTTACCTCCCTACCACGAAGGGTTACACAAGGCTTGATAATGGCACGGTGAAGGTGGTGGACTAGTGGTTGAGTGCCTACTGCCATATTGTGGTGGTCTCATGGTTCAGTTGCAATGGTGTGGTGTGTATACTACCAGACTATAAAAACGTTGAGGAAGCTAGGTGGTAGTGCGGTACACCGCACTATCACAAGGATCAATCAATTGGCTTGCGATGGCGCGGTGGAAGGATCTTGATGCTCAGTTGGAAAGTCTGACCTCATGGTCAGATCAATGGATGAGTTTCATTATTACATGTGGCACAATAAGACTCACTAATTTCACATTGTTGTTGTAAATCAACAACTAATTAGTCGATTGCTTGAAGCGGTGAATGCATTAACTCCTAGACCCGATTCAGCAGGTGATAGGATCCAATTATAGGACACATTATTAATGCTAGGTTGGCCCGATGTGTGATTCCAGGGTGACTTGGACTAGAAGTGATCGGATTTTTTTGTCAGTGAGAAGGTGTGTAATTAAGACACCCAATTGGTTGGTTAAAAAGGATGAGAGTTTGAATAGACAAAGAGAGTGTGGCATAGAGGCTGTGTGATTTCATTGCATGTTGTAAGAGAATTTTAATAGTGAGTGCGTTCAAACTAAAGTCTTCTGCTATGAGTTAACTATCAGAAAGTGAGGGCTTTGAACTTTGTATGTAATCTATTTACTATAATACAAAGTGACTTCTCTTGGTGTGGTGGGTTTTTCTCTCGAAAGGGTTTTCCCCCGTATATCTGGTTTTATCTCTATGTATGTTCTATTACTGTCTTTCCTGTTATACTATGTTTGTGCATCTTAAATGTAAGAAAGTTTTAAATGATGGTTTTTACACTTCTCCTCTGAGGTTTTAGTGTTAGGAAAGCGTATTCTGCATCTCTTCTTTCCCTTTCAAGCGGTAGAAGTGCTTAGCCAGTTGTGTTATCCTTGTTAATAGGGTTGTTTTTTGGTGCTAATCCTATTTTAATGGGAGTCTTGCAAAGTGAGAACCTTTTTCTATTTGAAATGGTGAGTACTTCAGGGAGAGTATAAATTGAAAAATTCAATGGCGGTATTTTGAGTTGTGGAAACTCAATATGGAAGACTTGTTGGTGGATAGAGGCCTCTGGATTCCTGTGTCTAGAACTATGCTACAAAATATGAAACAAGAAGATTGAGATCTTGCAGATAAAAAAGCTAGAGGCTTCATAAGACTTTGTCTTGCTGATTATGTACTCCTAAATGTTCATAAGGAGAAGTCTACAACTTCATTATGGAAGAAGCTTGGTGACATTTATTAGGGAAAGTCTTTGGTGAATAAGTTATTCTCGATGACAAAGTTGTATTTCTTGAAGATGGAAGAAGGAGAATTTGTTTTAGACCATTTGAACTCATTTAATATGAGTGTTGCTCAGTTGGCATCTGTGGGTGTGAAGATAGAGGAGGAGGATCGCTACATGGTTTTTTTGTGTTCCTTACTTGAAACTTGGGACCATCTTGTAATGGCTATTGGAAGGATGACAACTACTTTCAAGATGGAAGATGTGGTTTCTTTGCTTCTATTAGAAGAAATACAGATAAAGTTTTTAGAGATGGCCAAAGAGGCCCTTGTTGTTCGGGGTAGATCGAACGAGAAAGGCAAGAAGTCTAAATCCAAATCTGAAGGGAGATCAAAGTCTCTTGGTAGATTGTCCAAAGTGAAATGCTGGAAATTTGGCAAGCCTAGTCATATCTGAAAGGATTGTAAGGAGAAGAAGAAGAATAATAACTCTTTGGACAATGACTCTTCTCAGAGTGATGCAAATGCCTTCATTGCAGCCTTGGTGACTCAGGCATCAGATGATGTCTGGCTGGTTGACTTAGGTGCATCTTTCCACATGATGTCTCACAGAGAGTGGTTCACTAAGTATGAAAAAGTATGATGGTGGAAAGGTGTACCTGCAAAGTGATTCAACATTGGAGATTATTGGTCATGGAAGAGAAAATACAATTCCCTAATCTAAGAATCACAAGGATTGGTGATGCACTACACATACCACGTTTGGCTCGTAACTTACTTTTTGTTAGTAAGCTTAATAATGCTAGTGTGGAAGTTTCTTTCTTGATTAAAGGGTGTAATATGGCTAGAGGCATAATGGTTATGGATAAGGGTGTACATACTGGCACTCTATACAAGCTAGATGCACATCCTATTCAATGTAACAACGTCTCTGTAAAGTTAGGAAAAGCTGCTCGTGAAGAGAATAAGAATGAAACTCATCTTTATGCAAATTCCTTGGAGGTGAAACTCCCAACAAAGAATACCATGCTATGGCATCATAGACTCAGTCACATAGGTGAGATAGGTTTAAAAACATTGAAAAATAAAAATCTTGTTGAAGGGCTGGTTTATTGTAACCTTGAGTTCATTTTTTGTGAAGATTGCATTTATAGAAAGAAATATTGTGTTTCATTTTATTTTAGTCCTAATAAATATTTTGGTGTACTGAATTATGTTCATTCTGATGTTTTTGGTCCAATGAATGTTCCTTTGTTATCGAATTCTGGATATTATGTTTCTTTTATTGATAATTTTTTGAGAAGGGCATTTGTATACTTTCTTAAAAGTAAATCAGAAGTGTTTAGTCATTTTAAAGAGTTTAAAAACTTGGTAGGGAATCAGACTGGAAGGAAAATCAAATGTTTAAGGATGGATAATGGAGGTGAGTTTCGTTCTGCAGATTTCAAGAGATACTACAAAGACCATGGGATTAAAAGGCATAAAACTACACCTTATACTCCATAGCATAATGGAGTTGCTGAAAGGTTAAACATGACACTAATGGAAAGGGCGAGGATTATGTTGAGAAGTGGTGGTCTGGAGTAGAGGTTCTAGGCTAAGGCTATGGCTACAACATGTTACTTGGTAAATCATTCACCTTGCTCTACTCTTGTTGATAAGACACCTTTGGAAGTATGGTCTCGTAAGAAGCCCTCTTTGAGACATATTCGTGTCTTTGGCTATGAGGCATATGCATATGTGCCAAATTTGAAAAGATCTAAGCTGGAGAACAAGGCTATTAAGTGTATCTTCATCATCTATGGAATTGGTGTCAAGGGATACAAGATTTAGAATTTTGATATTGAGAAGGATTTGTATAGAAGAAGTATAATATTTCATGAGTTGAAGCCTTCAACAACTAATCCATAGTTAGAGATAGATCAAAGAGAAAAGAAGAATGATGTAGTTAAAATTCCTCAAACTCCAAAAAAAGAGGAACTACATGGTGTACCTGAAACTAAGGAGAGCTCCAATAGCTCTGAGAGTTCTGAATAAGAAGAACCACTACCTCAGCCAATAAGAAGATCTACATGTGAAAGACATAAACCAGATAAGTATGGTTTGTCTATATTCGATTTGAACTATGCCTATGCTTTGATTACTAGCACTAATGATCCTAGAACTCTGAAAGAAGCAACTAGCATGTCTGATTCAAATTCTTGGTTGGAATCCATGAATGAAGAAGAATAAAATTGGGATTTGGTACCTTTGCTTGAAGGGGGAAAGCCTATTGGCTAAAAATGGGTATTGAAGAAGAAGACTGGTCTAGATGGTAGTGCTAAAAAGTATAAAGTGAGGTTGGTTGCAAAGGGGTATTCCTAGGTATAGGGAATTCATTATGAAGAAATATTTCCTACTGTAGCTAAGCTAACATCTATTAGATTTTTGTTGTCACTTGCAACTACATATGACTTAGAGATCGAGCAGATGGATGTGAAGACAATGTTTCTCCATGGAGAGCTGGAAGAAGAAATTTAGATGTCCCAGCTTGAGCACTTCGTTGAGAAAGGTAAAGAAAGTCTGGTCTGCAAATTAAAGAAATCTTTGTATGGCTTGAAGCAATCTCCTAGAATGTGGTACCAAATTTTTGATACCTTTATGTTGTCTATGGGATTTGTGAGATCAAAATCTGATCATTGTGTGTATTAGCAATCTGAAAATGATCATGTGCTTATTATTGCCCTGTACATGGATGATATGTTGTTCATAAGAAATAGTAAGACTATGATTTCTGATCTTATGTCTTAGTAGTATGCAAAGTTTGAAATGAAAGATCTGGGTGCAACAAGGTATATTTTGGGTATGGAAATAACCAAGGACATAATGAGTAGAATGCTTTGGGTTAGCCAAAGTAAGTATGTTAACACTATTCCTGAGAGATTCAGTATGAATGATTGCAAGCAACTAGTTGTTCTAGTTTTGCAAGGAATGAAGCTATCTATTGAAGATTGTCCAAAATCTGCTACTAAGATGGAGGACATGACCATAGTTCTCTATGCAAGTGTTGTTGACATTTTAATGTATGAAATGATCTGTACAAGGCTATACATTTCCCAAACAGTGCGAGTACTTAGCCGATTTATGGAAAATCTAGTAAGAACACATTGCGATGCTATGAAAAGAGTGTGTAGATATTTAAAGGGAACTTTAGAATATGCTTTGTGTTACCATGGAAGTTTGGTTGGGTCACACAGAACTCTCATTATTTGTGGATATGTAGATTATGATTGGGTAGGGGACATTGATAGTAGAAGGTCCACCAGTGAATACACTTTCATGTTAAATGGTGGTGCAATTAGTTGGATGAGCAGCTAACAGGATGTAGTCACTTTATCCAGAATAGAGGCAGAATACATGACAACAACACACACCTGTAAAGAAGCTATTTGGTTGATTCGTTTGTGTTTTGATATTGGTTTTGATGTAGGGAAGATTACTATTTGTTGTGATAGTCAGATTGCCATTTTCTTGGCAAAAAATCCAAATTTCCATACCAAGAGGAAGCATATCGATGTGCAGTATCACTTCATGAGGGATATGGTGGAGAATGGAAAGTTCTCTTTAGAGAAGGTGGATACTTTGAAGAATGTTGTTGATGCATTAAAAAATCCATTGAGCACAGACAAGCTCAGATGGTGTGCAAGCTTGATGGGCCTTGGGGCCTATGATCATAAGTAAATTCAAAGTCTAGAGGAAGCTAGTGGGCCTTCATCAAGTGGGAGCTTGTTCGAAACAGGTGCCTCAACTTCTAGCTTGGAACCTCTATTTAAGACTTGGCAGATTTCCTTCATTTCTAGCCTTTATCGCTCTACCACTAGGATCATATCTTGGAAGCATGGTTGCACGGTTTACCACCTTACTGCAAGCCTCTATCATTCGGTCTACGATTGGGTGATGTTACCACCATATCACGGAGTCACCCTCCTTCCCTAGCGGTGATGCGGTGGACTAGACGTTCAGTCAAATCTCTTACCTCCCTACCATGGGGGTTTCTTAGAGAAGGCATAGTGGCATGGTAGACCATGGCAATTAGTGAGAAATTTTATTTCCATACCGCAATGGCCTTTTGGCCATGGTGTGGTGGCATGTTAAGTCATGGTAGTTGGTGGATAAGCTTACCTCCCTACCATGGAGGGTTGCGCAAGGCTCGGTGGTGGCACGGTGAAGGTGTAAGACTAGTGGTTGAGTGCCTACCACCATACCGTAGTGGTATCATCACTCAGTTATGGTGGTGTGGTGTGTCTACCGCCAGACCTCGAAGACCTTGATGGAGCTGGGTGGTAGGGCAGTACACCATACTACCACGAGGATCGATTGACTGGCTTATGGTGGCATGGTGGAAGGAGCTCGGTGCTTGGTTGGAAAGTCTGACCTCACCATCAAAGAGATGAAAGAGTAGTGTTATGACACGTGGTGCGATAAGACTCGTTGATTTTATATCACTGTTGTAAATCAACAACTGATTGATCGATTGCTTGAAGTGGTGAATGCATTAACTACTAGACCCGATTCAGTGGGTGACAGGGTCCAATTATAGGAAACATAATTAATGCTTGGGTGGCCCGATGCATGATTGTAGGGTGACTTGGATAGGAAGTGATCGGATTTTTCTGTCAATGAGAAGATTTATAATTAAGACACTCAATTGGTTGGTTTAAAGGATGAGAGTTTGAACAGACAAAGAGAGTGTGGCATAGAGGCTATGTGATTTCATTGTAACGGTGAGTGTGTTCGACCTGATGTCTACTCCTATGAGTTAACTATCAGAAAGTGAGGTCTGTCAATTTTGTATGTAATCTATTTACTATAATACAAATTGAATCCTCTTGGTGTGGTGGGTTTTTTTCCCAAAAGGGTTTTCCCACATATATCTGGTGTTATCTCTGTGTATGTTTTATTTATGTATTTCCTGTTATACTGTGTTTATGCATCTTAAATGTAAGAAAGTTTTAAATGATGGTTTTTTCACTTCTCCTCTAAGGTTTGAGTGTTAAGAAAGTGTATTATGTACCTATGCTTTCCCTTTCATTTACCCCTTACCATGTCTTAACTCAAAGTCTTGTAAAGAGTTGTAACAAACTCACAGACTCTCCCAGGCTTGTCATCAATAAATCAGCCCTTTCTTATGGCATAATGACCCCTTAATGCACTTTTAGGTCCTACTTAATTGTGTTTTAGAGGCCAATCCCATTAAACAACATTAATCACATTTCAATTCCCGAAATCTACTCAAAATTTCCCAGGTGGACTAAGTTGCCACGTTGGGTGACTTAGTCCCATGTGGCATAAAAATCAAATTTATCTCAAAATTCTAGTAGGATATTATCTCCTAAACCCTAAGGTCAGCCTGTGATGTGTTATGTTTGAGAAATTAGGGCACAACATGTATATATAAAGGGTTTTCCCTTGATTTTGACCCTATTCAATTCAATTCTATTATATATATTCATTCTCCACTCTTCATTCACTACTTTTCTTAAGAAAACTAGGGTTTTGTGTATTCTAAGTCATCAAGACATCTTCCAAAAGTATTCAAGGGTTGAATATTAATCTATTGCTATAGAAAATCAAGATCAATCATCATGGAAAGGTACTAGCTCCATTGTTTCAAGAATCTACCACCAAAAACTAGAAATTATCAAAATGTCAACTACTACCTTCACCAAATGGGGATATTTGAATCAAGAAGAAGTCCATGAGCAAGATATCCTTAAACTCCTCTATAAAGATGAATGAACTATTCTTGTTCTTCGCATGGAAGATGACAACAAAGGTCTACAGCTAATGTAGAGCATGGGGTAGAACAAGAATGAGAAGTTAGGACATAATGACAATGGTTTACTAGAACCCATCATTCCTGATATATGACTAAAAAATCTTGGCTTAGGATGTACTACTAGCAAGGTCATACTTATTGGCAAAGGTATTTTTGCTAAATAAGTTGAAGCTTCCTCTTGGTCATGTACATTGTATGATACTAGATTAGATGAATTTCCCCTTGATGTCATTGACCTATTTGAGAAAAACACCATCTTCATGATATCCATATCATTCTATGCCTCAAACAACCAACCAACCGAAATATGCCTGGTATACCCGCAACTCATTGACATGGACCAACAAGGACCTCTAGTTCTAGATTTATTCAAAAATGATGAAGCAATATAAAAATTCATGGGACTTAGAGACAACTTATCATGGGTAGATCACAAAGCAGGCTTTGACATAGAGCTTGATACAGTGGCAGACTATGGGGAGATGTTTGAATCCTTCAGTTGCAAAATAAATGAAATGCAATTAACTTGCAGATCCTTGAGTGAAAACCACCTCATGGCACTATTTGGTCCTAAAATAGTAAAAACAAAGGATGTATCGGATAGTGAAAACCTCCCTGAGGCACCAAAGGATGAGGGATTCAATCTCCACCTTAGTGCAATGCATCTAGAAAAATCAGTGGTACTAGCAAAAAAGGCTACACCAGTTAATGTGGGAACAAAAGAGGAACTGAAGATCACCTTCTATGTTTAATCCTTGTTAGACGAAGAACAAAAGAACCTTGCAACATTCCTTAAGGAGAGAAGAGATAACTTTGCATGGTCATACACAGATATGCCAAGCCTTGATCCCAAAGTGGTTGTACATCACCTAGCAGTTTATGCTGAAGCCAAACCAGTCAAGAAAAAATTAAGGAAGATGCACCCTCAGATAGTACTCTTTGTAAAACTAGAACTACAAAAGCTTCTTGACGTTGGATTCATCTGATCGATAGATTATCATGAGTGGGTTTCAAACCTAGTACTAGTCTCAAAACCCATTGGGGGCATCAAAATATGCACTGATTTCAAGGATCTTAATAAAGCATGTCTAAAGAATGATTTCCCTCTTCCCAACATTGATCTCATTGTGGATTTAATAGCTAGCCATGAAACTTTGTCACTCATGGATGGCATTTCAAGCTACAATCAGATCATATTCGTCAAAGAGGATCAACATAAAACTGCCATTACTTGTCGATGGGGAACCTACTGCTAGAATGTGATGCCATTTGGGTTGAAGAATATAGGAGCTACCTATCAAATAGCAATTATCCTCATCTTTCATGACATGATCGACAAAACATTTGAAGATTATGTAGATGATATTTTGGAAAAATAAAAGAAGAGAAGTGAGGGCATACAAGTCTTAGGACCTATTTTTGACAGACTTGAAGAATACAAAGTATGACTAAATCCAAAAAAGTGTGTTTGGGGTCATGTTAGGGAAACTTCTTGGCTTCATTGTTTCACAAAGAGGGATAGAAATTGATCCAAAAAAAGTAAAATCTATCTTATACATGGAACCTCCATAGACATTGAAATAGATGAGAGGATTACAAGGAAGTCTATAGTCCATCAAAAGGTTCATAGCTTAGTTATCGGATAAGACTCATGACTTTTCTCATCTTCTTCATAAAGGGATAAATCACAAATGGGATGAAAAATGTGATAAATATTTCCAATAGATCAAGGACTATCTACTAACACCTCCAGTGCTCATGCCACTGATCCTATACATCTCAAGAACATAAGCAAAATTAGGAGCTCTTTTAGCATAATCTGATGAAAATGAAAAAGAAAGAGCCATATACTACATCAGTAGAATCTTTGTAGGCTATGAGATGAAGTATTCACCCATTGAGAAAGCATGCCTAGAAATATTTTTTCTTCACAAAAGTTTAGGCATTACATGTTGTCACACCAAATCAATCTTGTCACAAAGATTGATCCATTAAAACATCTATTATCCAAAGAAACCCTCACAAGATGAATGGCTAAATGGGTAATGATCTTGATAGATTTTAACATAGAGTATGTGGAGTGCAAGGAAATCAAAGGACATGGGATCACACACTAGCTAGCATAAGAACCTATCTATGATGATAACCCTTTGATATCTAAGTTCCCTGACAAATCAGTTTTCCTTATTAATCTAACATCTTAGTGGAAGATGTACTTTGATGGGTCATTCACCAAACAAGGATCTAGAGCTGACATTCTTTTCATCACACCCCAAGGTGACTACATCCCAAAGTCTTATAGGCTATCATTTCCATGTACCAATAACATTGCTGAGTATGAAGCCTTGATCACAAGTCTCGGGATAATAATTCAGTGGTAGATACAATAGATGAAAGTCTATGGAGACTCACAAGTAGTTATCAACCAAGTCAATGACAACTATCAAAGAAAAGATGACAAGATCACTCCTTACATGAAGCTGGTGGAGAATCTCAAAGATCTTTTTATAGAAATAATTTTTGAGTAGATTCCTCACATGAATAATAGAGCAACAGACGCCATGGAAACAATTGGATCACTATTGGACATGTTGACCAACATTCTTCAATGCGAATTCTTGGTAGAACAACTTCTCATACCAACTTTCAAAATCCTGGAATCTCAATTCACATGTGTCATTGTTGGTCCTATATTCCCATGGTACATGACATCTTTACTAACCTTAATAGAGGAACCATTCCATCAAATATCACCTCAAACCTTAAAAAGACCTTTGTCAAAAAGGCATCTCAATTCTTGATCCTAGGTGATACCCTTTATTATCGAGGCATCGAAGGGACATTACTATGATGTCTTAACCAAGAGGAATCTTTAACTGCCTTAATAAAAGTTCACAATGGCATATGTGGTTCCCATTCTATTGGTATGACATTAGCTAAGAAATTATTGAGGATGGGGTACTATTGGCCAACCATGGAAAAATAAGCTCATCATTATGTGTAGAAATGCATCCAGTGTCAACAACATAGGGATCTGACTCATGCTCCAACTCAATCATTGTAACCAATGATCACAACATGGCCTTTTTTGTA
Source organism: Sequoiadendron giganteum (assembly GCA_007115665.2). Lineage (NCBI taxonomy): Eukaryota > Viridiplantae > Streptophyta > Pinopsida > Cupressales > Cupressaceae > Sequoiadendron > Sequoiadendron giganteum. The sequence goes on along the minus strand of CM021105.1, from coordinate 564,588,347 downwards.
GTGAGGACTTGAACTCATAAGAAAAATCACTCCAACCTCATCCAATGGCCATAAGTTTATCATAACTGCCACTGATTACTTTAATAAGTGGGTTGAAGTCATTCCTATGACCTACATAATAGGGAAGCAAATAGCCAAGTTTATCCTAAACTACCTAATTCTTGATTATGGTGTACCACAAACCCTCATCTCAGATAATGGAACCCCATTCAAAAATCAAGATGTGAAAGAGTTGTGCCAAAGATTCAATATCCAACACCGATTCTCTACACCATATTATCCCCAAGGCAATGAATAAGTAGAAACAATGTACAAAACTATCCTCAAAATCCTAAAGAAAATAGTTAATGAAGCCGGTCATGACTGGCATCTGTAGCTAAATCTCGCTCATTGGGTTTATCGAATCAGTATCCGCACACCTACAAGAGAAACCCATTTTTCCTTGGTCTATGGATAAGAAACCATCTTGCTTATTGAGGTTGAGCTCCCATCATTGCGAGTATTACTAGAGAATTTGATAACTAAGGAAGAGTACAAAGTGTCTCAACTGAATGAGCTATAATTTTTGGATGAACATTGTCTTGACGCCCTTAATCATTTGCAATTTTATCAAAATCGACTGAAACAAGTCTATAACAAGAGAATCAAATGTTGGTCATTCTAGGTAGAGGATCTTGTCTTAAAGAAAAATCAGAAGAACCTTCTAGATGAATACAACAAAGGAAAGTTTGAGCCTAACTGGTTGGGTCCCTTTGTCATTACATGAAGCTACAAATCAGGAGCATACCGACCATCAACCCTTGCAGGAGCCAATCAACAACTTTCATCTCAAAACATTTTATGCCTAAACATGAAGTGTGTAAATTGGAAAATACAAAATAATCAAAAAATGATCAAAATCTAAAAAAATGAGAAAAAGGATTGAAAAAAAAGTAAAGGAAAAAATCATCCTCTAGTGAAAACCACTTTAGTGGTGCTTTGGTCAAGTACCTTGGTGAAATCCTCATGAATAGGCATCTCACATAAATAAAGTATCTCTATCTATTCTTTGCATCACCATTCATCACCCATCCTTGTCCTTATCGTGGCTTATTACTATAAGGTATCATGAACTCTTTAGCACTATTTGGTGTATTCCAAAGGTCAATTTGTCTTGCCTTTATCAAAGTAGGCTAACATATCACACTGGTGGCATTTTGTTATGCATCACAATCAAGTTCTTGTATATCTTGAGGTCATGGGACATCTTATCAGAAAAAAAAACAAAAAACATTCATAACATCTTATTAGAAAAAACCAAATACATTCATAAAATCTTATTAAAAAAAACCAAAAACATTGATAAAATCTTATCCATAAAATCCAAAAACATTTTCAAAATCCTATACAGCCAAAATCCAAAAACATTTGGAAAATTGAAAAGGAAAAATCTAACACATCCAAAAAACATCAAAATCCCTAGAAAGGTCAAACATCAAAAAAATCCAAAAAACAATGTCTCTTATCAAACTACGTTGTCTCTATGCTTGAACATAGGAAAGGACATCATTGATGCTCCCCTGAAACACCATAGGTAATTCCTTTAGTAGTCCATTGTAATTAGTTGTTTTTTGTTGTTTGTTTATATCCTTTTCCTATAAATGGGTCGAGTGAGTCGAACTACGTGGTCTCTATGTGTATAACATAGGAAAGGCTAACATTTGATTAGCCCTCGAGGCCCCTAGGATATGTCTTTAGGGTAGGTTCTTGGTCGAAACAAAAATTTAGAAAAACACAAAACATCCAAATATCTTAGAAATCCAAAAACATCCAAATATCTTTAAAACCCAAAAACATCCAGATATTTAGAAAACACAAAAACAATAGAAAACATTCAAAAGACCTAAAAATCCTCAAATATTTAGAAAAACTTAAACAACCTCAGAAAATAAAAAATCTAAACATTCATATGAACTTTCAAAAAGACCAAAAACAGCCTCAAAACATTTCAAAATACCAAAAACATTCAAATATTTGATAAAATCCAAAATTCCATCCATCTCATCTCACTTTCAGCCGTGATAAACTTTCACCCATTATAAATGATTTTTACCTTCACCCTTTGGTGAAACAAGTAGAAAAAAAACATGGCAAGTTGTAAAGTGCAAACTCAAAAGTCAAAATCTAAAGTTTAAACTCATAGGTAAATGTGTGAGTGAAGTTTACGATAACAAGTCATTTTATAATCATCATCCTAACATCAAACAATCCTCTAATCAACATGTCCTAGGATGTATCCTTCCTACAATGGACATCAACATCAGATATCACCTAAGCTAAACTTAAACTAGGAAGGAGCCATAGATAAAACTGACAATTTTTCTTTGATGTTTTCTTATGATTTATCTTAATGACCCATTCCAAGGACCTCTCAATGATTTCTATCTAAAATTATTTAGTGAGAAAGGAAAGGGGTATCAATCATTATCTTTCATTTTTTGTGTTTGTGGATACTCTTGTAAAATAATCTTTGCGCATACTTTCTCAGTTGTGTGTAGGAAGGTCGTTTGGAGTATGTTATTGACTATTGTGTATGATTTAGTCCAATATGTTCTAAACTTCTAACTTACATTCCAACAACATTTTCTTATGTCAAGGTGTGAACAAGAACTATCCTTTCTGCTTGTCGAGTCAAAGTCCATTACACTAGATACAATATCATCCTTGTTATCAATACCTTAATGCATCATGTCTATGTGTTATATCAAATAATAAGGAATGATGAAAAATACCAATCTCTAACTATGAGCACCCATCCTACATTTTCTTGCATTTTATCATCACCATCTCTAATAAAGTCTTGATGGATCATGGAATTATTGGATATTTTGAAGTAATCATCATCGATAATGGTTATTCATTCTTTATTTTTCTATCTTCTCACTAACCTGATATCATGACACTAAAAAACATCATCAATGCATCCAACTTGCATCCAAAAACCATCAGCATACATGTATCTCATAATCATATCATAAGCATAAAACATCCATCAACATAATCATTTGCATATCACATCACACATTCTCCATTATAATATAAGTTGTGATGAATAATATAGATTTGCTATTCTAAGCATCTTAAATCATTGCATATCATAAGAATTTTCATCCATCCATCTATATGCATTCATCATTATAAAATGCATAGAAACTATACAAAAAGAAATGTATCCATAACATCTACATATCATAAACATCCATCCATATCATATCGTGAAAAGATAATAAAAAACAATATAACATTGCATCCATTCATATCATATCATTGCATATCACATAGGCATAAAAGTAAATGCATCCATACATGATCATGCAATATCATACATATCATGTTCATCCATACATGAGATAAATCAACACATCATAGCATGAATCATATGTATCCATATCATATATATATATATATATAAAAGTGTCATGTTACAAAATCTGGATCAGTGTATGTATATTGATATTAAATACAATATCCACGAGGCTATCAAAAAGGAGCCCATGAATGTATATTAGTATAAAGAATGGGGAAAAATAAAAAATTGTCTATACATGAAAAATGTTAGCCCTCATGGTTGCTACCCTCTCCAATTTACCACCTAGGCTGATTCATGACACGGGAATGCGCATCATTGTGCTATGATAAATTAGATTTTTGAAGAGCCATCAGAACATCCTTGTGATAGTGCTCCCTATAATACATAACCTTCGTAACAACCTCATAATAGAATATAGTCGAAATAGTCCGACCATGTGTGTATGCTACCATAAACTCTATCTGCTACCGTATTGCAACCTCCTGGTCTCTCTCCTCAATGACAGCCTGAACTCTTTGAAGAGTGACAACCATCTTAACTATCACTATGACCACCTACTATCAAGCCTAGTCTTGCTCACCAGTCACAATCAAAGTTTTTTTCACAGGCTTGGTCCAGCTCACCTGTCAAAGCCTACACCTACTGTTGCAACTATTGTATCTATGCATCTTTGGCATCTGGTGGTGGTGGTAGTGGCATTGGCTGTTGTTGTACTATTAGAGGCTTCTAAGGAGGTTGTTTTCTAACTAGAGGAGCCCTCAGAACCTATCCATCATGGCCAGCCTAACCTCCCTATCCTCTACCTCTAAGACCTCTACCTCATGGCCTCCCTCTAGGAGGAGCACCTGGAAGATCTGTAAGTCATTGTGGTGCAAACTGTTGGACTCAAGGGAACACTAAGAGGAGGGTTGAATCAGTGTTCAACACATCTTAAACTCCATCAATCTAAAACTTGAAACCATTTTATCATTGCATTAAATAAAAGATGTATGATTCAAAGTAAGTATTCATAACACCATAACACACATAATTTTTTTGTGGAAACCTTGTTAGTGGAAAACCTATGGTGGAGGTTAATCCACAATTTGAGTACCCAAATATAATTCTTTACAAAAGGAATTCACTTGCATTCAGGCACACTGCCTAGAGCTCACCGCTCAAGAGAAAGGCTTACTTCCATACAAAATTCAACTTAAAACCATCTAAAGGCGGAACTAATATAGTAGCATCTATCTATTCCAAATTACAGCTCTGGTGAAGCTCATAGATTTGGTTATGGATCTACTTTTAATTCTGCACTTTGCTCTTCTCTTCTCTACTCCTTTCTGCTCTTTGCATCACTTATAGACAAACTCGCACTACTTTTCTGTCGAATTTTGCACTACACAATGATGTAATACACATTGACACCTCTTACATATACACATACTTATATTCACTTTCTTAATAGAAAATCCAATCTCATATATATATCCGCAATCAAGGATTTGTTCGTCTATCAGTCGGCTTTATAAAATATTAAGTTACCTTCAACTTGTCGGCCAGATCCACCAATAAATCATTATGCGCATCCTCCAAAGTCAGTTAAGAAAAAGAGAGGACCCAAATAACACTTAATCGAACATGAAGATTTATAATTAATTATATCTTATACATCCGCAATTACTATACTTGTCGGGTTAGCCTTTTAGCACAGATAATCAACAAATTAGTTCACCGAATCTTCTAGACCATGTAACAAAGAGTGCACATCAAAACCAAGATATTGCAAGAGTCAAAAAATGTTCCTCAGAGATCCTCAGCTAAAAATATATGTCTGGTAAGGTATTTAGATCAACTTTTATGCTTGTAATCGGTTGCCCTGTTCTTTACTCTACTCTATTGGCAGAAACCAAAATTATAGTGCAAACCAGATAGGTTGGTTGGGTTTCCATCAACAACAACACTTTCAAGCCATATGCTAACGATCTCTCCATCCATATGCCAATAATCTTCCCCTTTGGCATTAATGGCAACACTTAGTGAAAAATGACTAAGTGTCAAAATCATTATGAGTAGCTGCCAAGACTTGTACTGAACTTACTCCCCCTGAGATTTATGAGGCACTGCATTCTTTTCTCCCTTTCTAGGTCATGTTGCATTCTTTCCCCTTTTGACATCAATGAAAAAGCATGGATGCCATATGCCAAATAGACAAAAAGTGATATTGACAAGATAGAGAGAAAACATGTGTTCAAAATCCTCAAGGCTTCAAAAATTTAACACATATATGCCTACAATTTTCCTCCTTTGATCAAAATTTCAAAAACTTGAAAACAATTAATTGTTATCTTTAGAAGATTATCTTATGGTTTTTATTCACTTTCAGAAGGAACTTCTTCCAACCATCTATTGTAATTCCAATAATAATGATCAAGTTGTTGATCTTGAAAGTCTTGTTAATAATCTCAATGAGAAATTCAGGAATTCAATTGCTTCTTCTATTTTCTCACCATTCTTCAATATTCTCACCGTCTCCTCTAGCTTGCATTCAGTTAGATCCTTTACCTTCCAAAAATTATCCACAAGAACATTCTTGGATAGTTGAATTATTGTGTGTTCTGACTGTAGCTCCCAGATTATTTTCTTGACGATGCCGTTTGGATCCTGAGGTATGTCAAAAGTTTTTCAAATTTTATTCAATTCAAATTCAATCTGATCCAACTTCTCTTTGTAATTGCTGACTTCATGGGGCTAACAAATGCAATAGTTGTAGGTGCATGTGGCTGAGTTTATGCATTTCCTTAACTCATTCATTTTCTTCTTTAGTTTGCAAAGAGATAGTCTGAATTGTTCCTTCAGGTGAGAGACAACTTCAACTTATTCTTTTCCTTTGTCCACAGATCCCATTGATTCTTTGCTACACTCGATCATTTCTTTAGGTAGAATGTCCTTTAGAATTTCTAGTCTTATCTAAAAGTGCTCAACATGAGCATTTAGAACTTCTAGAATCAAGTCTTGATTATATGATGGTTTGACTGACCACAACTTCATAATTTCTTGCATGCCACCTACACCTAGAATAAGCTATTGTAGGTTTTCTTTTGTCAAATCTTCTTCTTCCTCAATACCTTTTTCTTGTTGAAATTCATTTTTTAGTGGATTCTTAGTTTCTTCATTAGATTCTTCATTCAGAATGTCCACAATTTCTTTTTCTTTTCCTTTTCCCTCAATCCTGGGAACTTTTCTTTTCAGAGGGTTGTATTCAACAATTTCCTTTTCTCTTTTATGTCCTTTACCAATGCTACCAGAAGAGGAACCGAATTCCATTGTTCTTATTGGAGAAGACATATTCATTGATCCATACTTTTTAAGCACATTCTTGAAGAAATTTTCAAATTCCAAATCCCATTTAGCCAAGCTCTTAGAATAATAGTATATCTGATTGCATACCGGTTTGTTTGATTTCCATACTATATTGTCGATTTTTGGCAAACAATTAAAGAAATACATTACCAGACATATAATCAAACTCCAAAACCTAAATGGATACCCTGATTCCTTTGTTAGTTGAACATTCTCCATGAATTGATTCTTTAACAACCTGCATAGGTCAAAGTCCTGACCTATTATTCCAATGACTTCTTCTAGATCTACATTGATCAACAATATGCCCAAATTTCTAACATGTATAAAATTCAACATTTCTTTTTGCAATAGGGTAACTTGATATGTTTCTCCACTCAATTGATTTATGACCAATTTTTTTGCAATTGAAACATTGACCAAAGAATAATGATACTTTTGAATTCCTATTAATTCTACATCGAACAATCATATGACCGAACTTATTACAGGAAAAAAAATACCCATTAAACTTTTTTGCATTAAGTTGTCTTACCGAATATCTTTCATTTTTGTTCTGTTTGAAATTCTTTTTTCTTGATCTGGAACTTTATCCTTTTTCATATCCAAGACCTCTCTTATCATTTCCACTCTTTTGTCCTTGATTCAACTCATCAAGCTTTACCAAAGTGATCTTAAACTTATGTTTTTATTCATTTGGAATGACAGGATCATTTCTAAGAGTAACAATCTACTTACCAAGTTCTTCTTCATTTTTTCTATCTCTTTGAAGCATACTTTCCAACTGAGTGAATTCACCTTTTACTCTATTGCATTCATCAAATTTATCTTTTATGTTATGAGCAAGATTTTCCTCATTTCTCTTCCTTTCTTCAATTTCTTTAGTCATCTTCATTGTCATAGATTCCATCTCATGTTTTAGGTTTGTATTGTCTCTAGCAATCTTTTCACATTCTTCGGTTATCTCCTTCAAGGTTTGATTCAAGTGAGCATCATCCATGTTTTCAATTTCATTTTGTTTAATCTGATCACATAGATCTTTCCTCTTCACCCTAGATTTAACTATCTGATCCTTCAATGATTGGATGGATTTCTTAGCATCTCTAAGATTTTCTTTCAGTTCTTGAAATTTTTCTTTAGATTGATCAAGGTCATCAAGTGCAACCATAAGCTACCACTGAAGACTACCAGAGTCCATCACATTCCAAGATCCACCTCAAGCTGCAAAATTTCTTCAGAGGAACTAGCTTTGATACCAATTGTTGGACTGAAGGGAACACTGAGAGGGGGGTGTGTAAATTAGTGTTCAACAAATCTTAAACTCCATCAATCAAAAACTTGAAACCATTTCATCATTGCATTAAAGAAAAGATGTATGCATTCAAAGTACGTATTCATAACACCATAACACACAAAAACAATTTGTGGAAACCCTATTAGGGGAAAAACCATGGTGGAGTTTAATCCATAATTTGAGTACTCAAATATAATTGTTTACAAAATAAATGCACTTGCATTCAAGCACACTGCCTAGAGCTCACTGCTCAAGAGAAAGGCTTACTGCCATACAAAATTTAGATTAAAACCATTTGAAGGGAAAACTGAGATAGTAGCATCTATCTATGCCAAATTATAGTTTCGATGAAGCTCATAGATTTGGTTTTGGATCTGATTTTCAATTTTGCACTTTGCTTTGCTCTGCTCTGCTCCTTTCTACTCTTCGCATCACTTACAGACAAACTCACATTACTATTTGTTGATGGTGTTTTTTGCATAACAACAACTCAGAAATAATATGATATCCTATCTCTCTTGAAAGGTAAATCCCTACCAGCAAGCCTCAATAGATAACCCCAAGGTCTCTAATGTCAGGTCTTGACAATGCAAATAAAACAACTTAGAGATAATGTGAAAATGCTGGTAATCACAAAGGGACCTTACTACAAGCAAATGTTGAACTCAAATTTATCAGATCTAGCAATATGTTGATACTTCAAATCCTAAATCTAACCCAGATAATAAAAGAAATAACAAAAGATAAGGGGTTCAAGGAGATTTCTAAGACTACTTCTAATTCCAAGATTGACAATGCAAATGATAAATTGCTCAAAATGGACCAATCCCTCAAAAACTAACTCCTGTTTGACCTAGATAAATCTGCAATCTTACAAAAATAGTGCAATTTTCTAAGGTGTTGAATATTTTTATATTATGCATCTTCATCTAAGACAACGCTATTACAATTGAAATGAACAATCATTTTTAATTGAACTAAGCATAATTTTAAGTTCAGGCTAACTTTGCAAATCAGCTAACAATCAACTAACTACAAAAAGTATGGACTAGAGATTGCTAAAAATACTTCAAGCATAAAACCTAAACATCATCAAATCATCTAACATCAAATAAACTTAAGCAATTTCAAAGATAGAATATCAAGAACCATGCCAGATAAAACTCAACACAAGAAGGGAACCAAATCACAATGGATTTACTTGTATTAAATCATCCAAAGTGGCAACAATTCCAGTCTTCTATTACAACACTTGCTTGAAAGATAAAATAAATTCCAACTCAGATTCTTGCTCTTATCACAATTCGCTCCAATGTAAAATTTTCTAACTAACCCCTTATAAATGAGGCAGAACGCCAAACTTATAGAAAACCCCCAAAGCATGTCAACCAAATTAGGTTTACAATAATCAAACAACCAAAATAGGTCAGCCAAGAGGAATTCAAAAATAACACGAAATGTGCAATATATGCACCAATTTCATCCAAGTCAGCTTGGGATCGCCAGAATAACCCGACCTAATACATGCGAAGGAGGAGGATGAATAATAGGGAAGCACAAATCCCAATGAGGTGTTGCATTGACCACCCTCTCCTTTTTCTTTATCTTGATTTGCCTTATCTTGTATCATCAAAAATACCTTCTCCAAGTTAGTAATAGGTGGCATAACTAACACATTCATTCTTCTTTCCATGCACTTAATGTCGTCCCTTGATTGCTTGACCACCTTATCCTAGTCCACCTTTTGGGTCTTGTATTTATCAATTACTGCAAGGTAGATAGTTGCATCATCCAACAAATGTTCGGTGACCTGGTCCTCATTGATTGGAGAATACACCTCTTGCCACCATTTTCTCAACTATTCGAGACTTAGATGCTTCAGCAAAAACTTATTTCTCCCTATCCTACCATTGAAGAAGGAGATCCACTTGTAAATTTTACTCAAGGAATCCTCAATCTGCCTCCCCTATTTATGCACCTTCTTCAAGAATCTTTTCCCTATCTACAAAAGCTCAAACCATTCCCAGGGTTGTGTTGCTTTGGAAGAAGGAAGAATTCCATCTCCCACCAGCTTCTCCTCGGTGTAGTCCATGATTATTCTATCCTTTTGCAGCAAAAGATCCAAATCTTCCTTGTCTTGGGATAGTACATTATTCAACCAGTCAATTGACCTCATAGCATCCCCACCAGTTGATATAATATCCTTGATGGCACTGTCTCCTTGATTTTGCACCCCCTATAACCAACCTGTTGTAACATGGGAAGTGACCTTCATCATTTATAACTCAGCGATTCTTTCTTGTGGCAAGAAGCCTAGAACAAATGATGAGGAGCTAATGGATTGAAAGGGTTTCATCAACTCTTGTAGATATCTTTTAAGATTTTCATTCTCCTTCTTCAATTCTTGCTTGGTCTGCACCTCCTTCCTTAATCAGCCAAGGATTACAGCACTGGAACCCTTATATTATTCAATATCTTGTTATGTGGAAGCATGCCCTAGATTGATAGTTTGTACATTATAATCATTCCTAGTCACATCATCTTTGTTATTGTCAAGAGAAGGAATAGCAATGTGGACCACTCAGTTATTTGCCTCATCCCTCTCAATTCTGGAGATAATCTTGGATTTCTTCTTTACCTTTTCCTTTCCGATGTTTACTAGTAATTCATCCCAATTGGGAGGAGTATCATCCACAGCAATTTGTTTTCTCTTCAACTCCTTGTCCAACCATCCTGGTACAATGGGATCTGATTGCACATTGCTAGTCTCACAAGAAGGAGGGAAGTCTTCATGTTTAGTGAGAGGAGAAGTCATGGGAACACTTTCCTTTGGTGCACCATCCTTGGGAGACAGAGTCCTTGATCTCCTAGTATATACCTATGTGTTCTATCCTGAGCTTTCTATCTCTACCACTGAGGTTTAACTTCTTTATCTGCCTTAGAGGTTTTCTTCTCTTTATGTGAAAACCTCATAATTCTCCTTTTCTTGGGCAAAGGGACACTGGCATCCACTTCCTCTTTTTCTTCTTCATCTTTCTCAACCTTTTTCTTTTAGACATGTTTCCTTTTCTTGGCTATAGGCTTTCTTTGTTTTCCTGCCTCCTCTGCTTGAGCATCTTTAATTTTAATCTTGAAAGGAGAGCCCAACTTAGTTTTACCTTAGGGGTTCTATTCAGGTGATTCTTCAGAAGCAGAGTGAGTTTCCAAGTCTCCCATTAGATCATAGGTGCACTGCACACCCTCACTCTCCAACTCCAATATCTTGTGCAGCCATAGCTTGGTGTACTTGATTACTAGAGTCATGATTTGTTCTAACTCTATCTTCTCCTCCTCCACCTCTCCAACAAGCTTATCCTTCATAGCCTCAAAGTTATGGCCTTGAACCAAATTTTCATCCTCCTCAACCTGATCTGGAACGGCCTTTATGTTGTATAGCTAGACCAAGTTCATTGGTATCCTAGAGAATTTCTTCTTTCTGACTTTGAATTCATCATTGATGTTAGCCCAATTGTCCTCTATGTCATCCTTGTGACTGTATTCTCTGCTGGCCTTCTTTTGTGCTTCACTAGTTATGTCAAATCTAGATCTCTTGGAATGGAAGGAAATACTAAGATTACTCATCTCTTCTTCAAAATCATGGGCTCAATTGATAGAATGGCATGCCTCACCACTGCCTATACTCAAAGGAAATTCACCACCAAAACCACTCTTGTGCTTCTCCCTGTTCACAATTACATCAAAGTCACATATCTGCCTTGTGATCTCCAAGAGTACAACATGATATATGGAGTACCTTGGGAGTCTGTATGGAGCCCTCTGATAGCCATCAGTTTTGATGTATGAAAAGGTGGGAAACTTGATAAACCAAGCTCCAAACCTCCTTATTATTTCCTTGGACTTGTCTAAAATCTGAACATTCTCTCCACCCTATAGAAGCCTAGTGATTTACATGGTGAATGCATCATTTAACCTCCTATAACTTGTTCCACCCAAGTGTAATTGTGGGTAAACTTCATAAATTACATCCTACCCAAATACACCCCTTGTGCTTAGTCCCTTGTATGGGTGATACCTTGTAAGTGCATACACCAAATAGGAGGTCATTGTGAAGGTCTTTGTCTATGAAACATTACACATCTACTCATGTATCATAGCACTTATAATTCCTTCCCAGTGGTAGTCTATACCCTGTTCCATCCTTGCAATGACATGGAACATCCAATTCTGAAACATTCCTGGACTTTTCAATCCTACTACTCTGCTGAGGAGTGTGATAACATCATAGTATTCCTTCTTAAATTTAGCTCTGAACAACTACTTGGGTAACTTGGAGAAGTGGGACTTGGGTTTCTCAAACCAAGAATTGACAACCTGCTGTGATTTAATGACATTCTCATAATAATACTTCTTTGCTACATCCATATCAAAGGCCACGACATGAGACCTATCAGGCATGTCAAAGGTTTGAGAAATGGACATAGAATTGAGATTTGCCACAATTCTTCCTTGAGGACCAACTATCCTCTCTGTGCCCCTATTATAGTGCTTGGCACATTCAAGCACTAACTTGTAACACTGGACCATAGAAGGAAATCCAGCCACATGTGCCAACCCAGACTCCAATTTTCTTCTGGCCAATAGGGAGAGATTCTTTGCTACCATTCTTGCCTTAAATTTTTCATAATACTGTAGCCCAACATTTGTATTAGTGATCCTTGACCAAATGGAGGTCAACTTGCTCTCAAGGACTCTACTCTTTAAATCCATCTTAACTCTTTCTGCCTCGGAGATAGCCAAGACCTTAGAAGTTGCATTCATTTCTTTATCCTTGCTCTACCCAACAATAGCCTAACTTGATTCCGCCTGCATAAAAAAAAGACACTAAAATAAGATCCATCATAGCATAGAGCTCAATTAGATCCATGAAAAATGATATACTTATTCTTTAAGAAAATCCCCCAAAAACCCCATAAAAATTACTTATTTAATGTTTGGGCTTTCAACCCTCTCACAGAATCCGGGCTAGAGAGAAATTCTGGGAAATTTCAGACCAGGCAATATCCAACAAAATGACCACCAAGAAACTTCCAATTCTTCATTGGATCAATAAAATTAACCAAGAAACTACATGATATATTTTAGAACAAGTTAAATCAATCATGAAATGCAAAATTTTTAACCAAACTTTCATATTTTCTATCAATTCTCCATTTTCAATAAAATCTTAGGGAGATCCGTGAAAATGACAACAATTGCAAATTCCAAAAAAATTAAGGAACCAAGAAATTCTGAGCAAATCCAGAAGGCACGTAATTTCGTGAAGTGAATGCAAATTTCACACTTTGAGCCCATTTTTGGGAAATCGACAAGGTGATGGATAATTAGGGGAAATCCCGAGATAAAGGAAATCCATGAGGGACTCGAAAACCCAAAATCTTTGACTTCATTCGGATTTTGCCTAGATCAACCAAACGATTAGGAAGTTGGGGATTTCTCCTAGGATTCAAATCGATTATACTACAAGATAAATCAATCCAGGTTGGAATCGATCAAAATAAGGATCCACTCCACAAGAGGGAGGATTTCAATGAAAGAAACCCTAGGAAATTGCTGTGTCAACACAACTTAGATCTCAATTTTTTGTTTTCATTTTACTGTTCCACAAGTCGGGGAGTTTTAGGTTAAACTAGAGCTCCGAGAAGCTAAAAAATAGATGGGGTAAAGAAATGGAAAACCCTTCCGAAACACAATCATGTAGAAGGAGAGGAGGCACGAGCCAAAAGGAAGGTTGTCAACCCAGTAATTGGAAACCCTGTCACTGCTACCACACCATACCACACTAATATCCCGAATCAAAGCATAAACACACAAACCTTAAAGCATATTCAATTTTTTCATAAAAAGGTAGGGTAGTATGTACATACCATGAGGAAAAAGAAATTGAAGTAGCGATAGTCGACAAGAAAATCAGGGAAAAAAGCAAGCGATCACTAGAAAGCTTGATTGCAATGCTCGACCATGAGCTCAAATGCACAATTTAGTAGCAACAATCCAAAATTAGAACTCCTTAAATCTCATAATAAGGAAAATGACATAGACCTCCTCATAAAATGAAAATAAACTCAACAATGGAAAACTGCAAGACCGTACGAGATACTTAAATGCATCGCTAAGATAACAAACTCGGGAATCCAAAGGCATGATAGAATCTCGGGAAAATTTGGTCCACATGAAATTCTACGAAGTCACCAAATTTTCAGAAAACAATATAAAGCAGCCTCCGTTGGATTTCCACAGTGTCTGGGGAATTCTGCCCCAGGGGCATTTTCCCAAAAACAGAGAAAAACCCGACATATATCCCAAAATGTAGAATTTTCAAAGTGCCTCCATCAAGGGGAATTTGCACAAATAGGATAACCAATTGGAACATACCAGGACAACCAAATCCCAAAAACCAAGGATGAAAACAAAAGAGGGTCCCTACTTTCAGTGGGGCGTGTGTGCAAAACGTGCATAACACTATTCTGCTGAATTTCGCACTACACAATGATTTAATAGACATTCTCACCTCTTACATACATAAACTATTATATTCACTTTCTTAATGGAAAATACAATCTCATATATATATATCCACAATCAAGGATTTATTCGTCCATCAGTCAGCTTTATAAAATATTAAGTTACCTTCAATTTGTCGGCCAGATCTGCCACTAAATCATCATGCACATCCTCCAAAGTTGGTTAAGACAAAGACATGACCCAAATAACACTTAATCAAACAAGAATATTTATAATTAATTATATCTTGTACATCCACAATTATTATAATTTTGGGGTTGGCCTTTTAGCATAGATAATCAACAAATTAGTTCACCGAATCTTCTAGACCACGTACCAAAGAGTGTGCATCAAAACCAAGAAACTGCAAGCAACAAAAAACCTTCCTTAGAGATCCTCAACTCAAAATATCTATCTGGTAAGGTGTTTAGATCAACTTTTATGCTTGTAATGGGATGCTCTATTCTTTACTCTACTCTATTGGAAGAAACCAAAGTTATACTGCAAACTAGATAGGTTGGTTGGGTTGCCATCAATGACAACACTTTCAAGCCATATGCCAATATAGACCATGCATCATAACTGGGAATGGTCTGAGAAATGAGCTGACCCTAATCATATGCCATAGGTTGGGCAACCAACTAGCAAAAAATCTCAACTACCTCTGGTACTAGAATCGTCGATCCCAAGGTGGGAACCTCTCTAGCCAATCTCTCAAAACTAGCCCGATAGCCATTGTTGGGCCTATCCTATACATCGTCAAACTATCTGGATAGTCTGTTAGGAAGGTACAATTCTACCATGGTATTCTCTCAATCCTACATATATCGGGTTTGTCAGGTGAAGTAAAGTTGTTGTATATCATCAAACCATGGTGGCATCTAAAGCCATGGCTGCCACTGGAACACAATCATATCGCCAATGACCTATCATGAGTATGGGATCACAATCTATCTTGTGTGCCTGAGTGTGATGACACCAGAGTATCTCCATAAGAAGGGATCATCTGGCTTCACATTCACCATCTATACAATCATCTGAAGCACTGCAATATGCTTCCATGCCCAGATATGAAGATGATTCACATCTGCACCAAGGGCTCTCCCATCACAATACACAAAGTCATGTAAATTATGGTACAAGGAAGCCAACATCATGAGCCACCACATAAACAGTCTTGTACATCCACTACCAAGCCAAATCCCACTTGGACCTGAAGAATTTCCCACTTTTGTTTGGAGCCACCAAACCTGAAATGATGGCCACAATAATCAATTTGAAGGTGGGCACATGACCTCTCTATGTCTCTAAATCAATTTGCAAGGTGATCATCACAATTTGGTCTATATCCATCACCTCTAGGCAAGCATCAAATTCGCCATCAAGATCATAGATCACATGATCACCATGGATAGGCAACCACAATATTGGCCACACATCCTCTAAGGTCACTATAAAATCCCCCATCAAAAGGTGGAAGGATGAGGTCTCACTGTGCCATCTCTCACACAACATTGTCATCATAACCAAATGTGTCCTCACAATAAGTGCATATGCGATATACCAGAATCTAATCTCTCCTAGGTAATCCTGCCATGACTCTAATAGATAACCCAAACTCTATAGTACTGTGGGTGTGTTCTCTCTTGACATCAATGGTGGGAAGACCTCCTATACCAATGAAGTGCATGGCATCATAAAATCATCAAAATTTGAAGTTGTTTGGAATTTTGGCTTAGAAATCACAAATGCATCACTATTTACATATGCATCTCTATATTCAAAATCCAAACAATGACACACAATGTATTTCAAAATTCAACTTGACAAATGTGTCACCATACAAGATGGCATCATGATTTATAATTTATCCTAATATAACACTAACTCTCAAATCGACAAATGTGTCACTATACAAGCCTACATCCCTATTTAAAATTCAAAAACCTAAATTCAAATCCGAAAAAAGGGTCACCCTAGACATATGTGTCGCTATATATTGTTTGGGCATCATCAATTGAAGTTTGGGCATCGCTATATAGAAACGCCCCCAAATTCTAAATTTGTACACCTATTAAATGCATCAAATAGTCAAATTTCAAAATCAAGTTTTGAATCACATACCCGTGGTCCTACACCTAGAAGCCTCTTGTTCTCTCGAACTCAATTAAAAATATGTTGTGGGAGTACTTGTTGTGCCATTTCATTGGAGGGTCAAATCTCACAAAGAAATAATTCTCTAAGGTTTGAATGCACAAATGAATTGAAAGTGACCCTTCTTGGATTATTTATGCATCAAAATTAGGGATTTTTTTTCCCTAATTTAATCATGAAGCTAGGGTTTCTCATCATTTTCACCAATTTTTCCAATGAAAACCTTATTTTGCATCATTTTTTTCATTTTTGGCATGATTCTTGCATCCCAGAGCCTTTCTAGACCCTTGGGGCAACTTTTCACCTTTGTCGAGAAATCAACCCAAAATTCAAAGTTTCCACCTGATTTCTCAATGAGGAAGGGAATCAGCTTAATCCTACATCAATTGCCTCATAAGTCACTTTATCCTTCTTGAATGCATCATCAATTTTTTGTAATGATACCTATTCTTCTGCTAAGAAGAGGTTTTCTATGGTTGCCCCTGTTGCTACACCATTTCTCTTCAACCTCTTATATTGTTGTTTTATTTCTGTGGAAGAACCATGTTCACTGCTAGAATGTGTCTTCTTGGAAGCTTGCACCCTGGGTTGTTTGAGATGGAGGTTAAGCCATTTCCTACTTCTTTGAACAATATCTTTTGTCCTTGGTTGAATCTTAGTTTCCATCGTTGGCATCCAATCGATGGGATCCAAATCCTTTGTGGCTACTTCATCCATTTTGTAACAAGGATCTAAGGTAATCCCATCATTAGTGACACCCTTCAGAATGTCTTGAATAACTTCAAAGTCCTTCATCTGGGGAATTTTCAATCTTTCATATTACCTCTTCCTTCAAAGTCATCTTGCAAATTGGTCCAAAAATCCTCTAGCAATAACCTATGATGAGGGAATTGTGAAGCATAAAGACCATACATCTTATTTTTAGGATCAAAATCCTTCCTTGAAGTATGGTGTTTGAAGTTCAAGGCTTGGAATTCTTTTGTTGTTGTCTTGGCCACTATGGAAGAAATACAAGAATAAAATCATAATTCCATGGAGGAGAAAGAATGAAAAATAGCTTTGTGTTGCACATAAAAGATTGCATTTACTTTAACAGCTTGATGGGAAAACTCCATCAAGATCTACCTATCACTGCAACACCTTGGCAACTTGAATGGGTGATCTTCAAACCTAAACAATCTTATATAAGTAGACTTAGGGTATTGGATAAACCAATAACCCCAAGGTTCAATGAATTCGATGACCTCTCTAGATAACCTAAAGCCAACATCACCTCTTAATTGATTGATAACTACATACAAAAAATGCATCATTGAACCTTTTGAAATGATGATCTACTTATTTCAGCTCTAGTTGGTCATAATACTCCCACACTTTCTTTTTATTCGGGCAACTGTCCATAGATTCTATAGTGTTCAATCTCGAGAACAAACCCATCCTTGCAGTATAGTAAATCACATATGAAGTCATGTAAAATGTATTAGTTTCAACCACTTTTAACAATTGGTTGTGAATGTTGTTTGAGATAAGTTGCACCCAATACAAATATTGTTTTCTGTCAAGAATAAGTTGAATAAACAGAAACATCTAGTATTCAAAGTTGTTGGAATCCTTCTTCCCAAGCACTCATGGCAACAATGTGATTATGTCACCAACCTCAGTGTGAATTCAAATCTTTTAAACTTGGGTGGAAATTTTTTTATGGACTTATTTTATGTTTTCAACCACCTCTTATTCATTAGTGCCTTATTTCCCTCCTCATCCTATGTCCAGCATGCAACTACTTCATCTTCTAACACGATATTGGGGTTAGGATGAGGAGGTGGGTCAAAGACTAGCCTAATCATTATGGGAGTTAAGTCAATAATTGCATTTCCTTGTACATCAATGCACTGCCATTGAGTTTGGTTACATCTTTGTGCAGTAGTCAGTATGAACTCAGGGCATTGTATACATATGGGAAATTGGGCTACATGTGCTAATCCAAACTTAGCAATCATTTTGGCTCTTTGAGTGGCATCTTGTGAGAAACTATCTTTCCTAAATTGATCCTAATCTAAGTGCCCGAACAATGTATCTATATCTTCATCACCTCAAAGCCAAACTTGGATCACACTGGGTTTCCCTAAAACTTATACTTTATTGTGACCATGATCTCTTTTTGCTTTAATCTCTTAGGCTTCAACCCCTTTGATGTTCCTTTTGGGGGCATTTCTTCCTTTGAATATGACATAAATTTTTAGTTATCCTATAGCATTAACAATTACTAGATAAATAAAATATATATAATCAAATCTATAATGTACACTTGTATTATATCATTCTTAGCTCAATCTAGAACCTTATTCAACAAGTTAATTAAGCATATTCATGTTTTAGGTTTACGACTATAAAACCAAGAACCTGCCCATTCTAGGTGCATACTTGACCTTATCAAATTTTGAGATCGGGTCTCGACTTGGCACCTACACTTCTGAATCATAGTAAATATGATAGCCTACTATGACCCGATCCCATAGTGTACCCAGGAATCAGAATCAGGCTATCATTTAGAACCTAACTCAGTTTGATAAAAAATGAATGTTGGGGATCAGATTTAGGTCCTCGTTAGGCACCTAGACTCATGAGGGTAAATAAGTTGAGTATCAATCCATAGTCTGGTCTTGCAGTGTGATCAGGAGTTAGAAATAGGGTTGTGAATAGGAAGTGGTAGTAAAGCAATAAAGTCCATAGATGGGATCTTGCAGAGTTACGATCCCGATGTTGAATCTGAAATCAGGGTCGGGTTGTTATCCAGAATTAGACCTTTTCAAAATGGGTAAGTGTCAATAGCTTCTCGAGTTCCCATCCCGATATGATATTGGGAGTCAGGATCGAGAGTGTGTCTAGGAAGGTATTTTAATGGTTTAGTATCGGTCTGATCCCTAATCCCGATAGTTATGTGGGATTGGGACTTCAACTTAGAGTTACACCTTGATAAAATTAAACTTATGGTATTAGTCTGACTCCTGATCTGATAGTTATGCAAGCAGTAGACAAGCAGAGGAACCAAAACCAAGCAGTGGGAAAACCTAAGTACTGGTTCAATTCCTAACCTTGAAATGCATGCCAGGATCAGGAATTTTTGGAGCAATGATAATGAGGGTGTGGAAAATATTTAAATATCTTAATGGCACCCTTAGGATTAGGCCACATGTAGGATAAATAAATTTTAATTTTAAATGGTCAAAACTTTGAAATTAGATAATTAAAAAAATTCCAACCCGAACATAGAGAAAATCCCTAGATAACTAGGGTACAATAGGTTGGAGAGTCCTAAAACAAAAAGAAAAAGTGATGACATGAGAAACAAAAGGATGCAAAATGAACCCAATAAGGATTCAAAACCAAACGAAAATGAAGAGAACATAGAAAGACAAAATGAAGCCAAACAAGAAAGGAAAAATGAAATGAAAAACCAAAACAAATAGGGGAGACAAATTATAGCGAATCCTTCAAACCCTAGCTCATCATCATTCTCATTCCATTCACCAAACACTTGAAACCAAAATGGAGCAAAATCAAAGAATGAGAAGATAAAAACCCATTCGCATGTGCGAGTAGTTAGGGAATTAATTTGAAGTTTGTTGTTCCTCTAGATTTGAGTAGATGTCATAAATACAAGGTGTAGGAATGAAGGCAAGCGAGAGTCGATATCGGGTTTTGGTAAGAGACTAAACCTTTCAAAAGGGGGAAAGTGAGTCAGCGTCCCATGGCTCAAAGTCTGACGAACAAACAAGACAACATAGGGTATTAGGATTGGGTCTTCACATGAACCAAGAACTTAAAAAATCTCAAAGCACAAGTCGCAATCCAAAGTTCGATCCTGAAACAAACAAAGACAAAAAGATCGGACATCGAGATCAGGACAAAAATAGGAACAAGAACTTTGAAAAGTTTTTGAATTAGGAAAAACATGCAAAGAAAGAAAAATGGAGGTTGGGATAGGGTCTTTGTCAGAGACTTAAACCTTGAAGGGTGTAAGGCTATGATTTTCGTCTAATAAGCCAATTTTAAATAGAAAGAAAAACACACGGGGCAAAAGAGGGACCAAAACTAGCACATGAACAGAGACCTCAAGCTCCAAAAGGGTAACAAGTGCATGTTCTTTCCCAAGACTCGAAACTAAAAATAAAGAAAAGAAAAAGAATTAGGAGGAAAAGAAAAACTCCTAATTCCCAAACAAGATGACCAAGGATGAACAAAAAGAAGAGGGACCCATTTTGACCAAAACAAAATGGGGTGGTTATGCAAGGCATAACACTATCTTGTCTCAAAATTTTCCAAAATCTAGTTTCAAAACATTGGGATATCACCTTATTCAACTATCATAAATGTTTATCACCATTATACTTACACCTTCACATATCCATATTGTACCATCAAACATTTATCATATCACCTTTTGAACTTAGCTTTTACCTAGAGTTAGTAGCTATCACTTTTTGTACAGTAACAAGATCAGAAATACATCACACCTTATCAACAATCTTGGACATCTCTTACATCACCATCATCAAAATAAATGCCCACTTAGCCTTTCGACTTACATTTAATACAAAATATCAAATCCTATCATCTTTCTAGTCTCTTTATCAACACACCATATCCCGTAGTAGTGTCAAAATGTAGCAGACATCATCCTTCCCTAAGTTTCTCGACTATTGGCATCCACCTTTACTAATGTAGTGAAGAAAATTGTGCTCCCTTCTTGGATATAGTATAATTTCACACTTAGTTTGGACCTATTTTGGTCCCCTTGCATTCATAACCCATTAAATCATCATTAATAGGCCCTTAAAACCCTTTATTTCAGATCCCTCAATTGAAATGCTGATAAAATAATCAAATGCATTCAATTTTCTAACACCTTGATATTTTTTCTCCCCAAAAAGCTATGGTAGGACTCATACACTAGCTTGGGTGTATGACTCACCCTAGGTGGGACCCATACGCCGCCTTGGGCATATGAGTCTTATTTGGCCTCTTCTTAGTGTTTAAGCAGAAAATTAAGGTTTTTAATTCAATTTTTTGGAAAATGTCAGTATTTGGAATCTAATAAATGGTAAACTAGATGAGATTCCTATAAAAACTAAGGTTTTGAATCATTAGTAAGGAGAAGCAACCTAGATATTTCAAGCAAGAGAGTCTCACCTAGATTTGGAGAATTCAAGAGAGAGTTTGAAGCATTCAAGAGCAAGGGGCAAGTAAAGTTGAAGCCTTGGAGCAACATAATAGTGTTTTTGTAGGTCTTCAAGCTCACTTTCATTACAAGATAGAGCATTTTCAAGGATTGATGATGGATTGTATGTTGGGGAGATGAAACTATCCATTGAAACAAGTCCAATGACTTGTTTCCTAAGTAATTCAATCTTCCATTATCCTTCTACTTTCTGGCTAAAGGAAGGTGCATTCTTTATTATTGATTATTAAGTTGATTAGAGATCTCCCAAACTGAGTCATCATCTTTATGTTTCGTTCATGCATCCTATTATAGCACATTAGAGTAGGTTTTATTGCACTCTAGATCTATTAATCTTAGATGCACTTAAGATTAGGACCTTCACTTAAATTTCCTTTCAAGATCTATACTTTATATGAAGGTTTAATTAACAACTTAGGGGTTTGACTACGGTAAACCCCCCATAAACAAATCAAAAAAGTATTTTTTTTTGAAGATTTTTAGTAGGTTTGAATGTGAAAGAAAAGTTTGGGAAACATAGGAAGTGCAGAGAACAGAATAGTCTCAGATCCTAATTTTTTGAAAAAGAATTATGGTACTAAATCACCACCTTGGGCACATGATTCCTGATACAGGCACTTTACTAGATTTCAGTGGATTCTAACTTTTCACTATGAGATTCGAGTTCCTACCCATAAACCCTAGAATGGGACTAAATTGCCCAGTCTCGTGTATGATTCCTTTTACACAAAAGCAACAACAAAATCTATGGTTTTAAGGTCTTGTTTAATAATCTTTGATCCTCCAAGTACTTTCTTGTATCTTTCTATTTAATGATATTATTTTGAGTTTCACTTTTTGGGTCATATAGTTGGATTTACATATCACTTTCATTTCTTTATTTCTAAGAATTTTCTTAGTGGTGAACCCCCCTTCTTAATTACACCTAATAAAACCCTCATATATAATTTTCCCTCAATTGAGTCACATAGTTAAGGGATCTTGGTTTCCTTTAATGTACTAGAGAAAAATAGGCCCCCCTAATTGTTCCATCTCCTAAAACGTGGAACCCTATTAACTTGTGTTCATTTATGTGGACCCAAACTTTAGACACTTTCATTTCTAATTTTTATATCAATATAGTCCTAGATATAGGTTAACTTTGCATTAGATCTTACATTAGTTAAATTGCATTTAGGGCTTCTAAATCTTGCATTAGTGAAAGTGCATATGGTTTTCACTTTTACATCTTCCATCATTAAAGTTCATTTGAAATCTATCATTTCAAATATTCAAGACAACATGCAATCTAGAAACCTTAAACACAACTCATAATTTCTTGAACTCGGTGTAAAATCCCTAATCTAGGACTCATTCACCCCTCTAGATGATTTAGTCCCTATATAGGTGGTTTTTACAGATTTTTGGGAGTTTTATATTTTTTTTCAGTATTTGAATGTTCAAAAAGTCCTAATTGGGACTGAGTCACCCCTTTGGGAGATTAGTCTTGTACCAAACGTGAATCTGTAATTTACAACATTAAAAACTTCATTTTTGTATTCCTATTTATTGTTGTTAGATCTCTATTTTAGTCTATTGAGTTTCTATTTCATTAGATATAGCTTAATTTGGTTTTATTTCAATTATGGATAGAATTAGATTACTTCACTTTTGTTTCATTTTAGCATTAGTTCATAAATTAGATTACATTTGGCATTCATTAGAAAACAAAACCAAAACAACCATAAATCCATGAACCCCTTGGAGAAAGCATAGTTATCTGAGTATGTCAAATCTCTTTTTCCAAGTTAACCTAACCTTCAGGCTCTTTAGTAGTGATGAATTTGGCATGTTAGATGAATCCCTTGATTAATTCATCTCACAAGGTTCATCCACTAAGACTTGTTAGAACAAACAAAAGAAAAGAGAAGTTAATGTTGTTCAACCTCACCTCGTCCTTTACCCACCTTCAAACCAACCTCAACCTCAAAACAAACCCATTCTCATCCTTGAACCACCTAAGGATATTTTTTCACAACAATCAAGTTATAATACAATTTCTTAGACATATAACACTAGAAACAATCTACAACCAAGATAAACAACTTCAACATCCTTACCTTTGCCCCAACCCATCTTCCCTAGTGCTCCCCATTTTACTTCACATAGTGAGAAGGAGTATGATCTTGTTGAAAATCTTAAGAATACTCCCACAAATATATCCCTATGGAATCTAATTCAAAATTCATCTAATTATCATACTATGCTTCAAATAGACTTCCAACAAGTTGTGGTTTCCTCTGGTGCAAATGCAAGTGATGTAGTAGCTATAATTCAAGGAATGAATTTGGTTAACATAGAAATTACCTTTCATCAACATGAGCTACCTCCCTTGGAAGTAAGAAAGAAAAATGATGTCTTCATAATAATAGCTAGATTCCATAGAAAAAGAATAAATCGAACCCCTATTGACAATGTATTCGGTCTTAGTGTGTGTAGTGTAACACTTTTAGATAGAATTTGTGTGGATAAATCAATAATTAAACCTAATTCATTATCAATTTGAGGATTTGATAATGTAGGAAAGCAACCACTTGGTGTGATCACTTTGCCCATTACAGTTGGAAAGGCCACATTACAAACTCCCATCCACATTATGCCTCATTATATTTTATACAATCTTCTTTTAGGAAGACCTTGGATTCATGAGATGCATGTGGTGCCTTTGACTCTTCATTGTATCATGAAGTATGTCTATAACAATAAATTATACCAAATTGAATATATCCCGAGCCCAAAAGTTGCTTACAAGTTGAAAAATAAATGACAAGTCCTCTAAATACATTAATTCCAACTTCAAAGATAGAACCTATGAAAGAAGAGAACTAAGAGATGGAAAAAGTTTTGAAGTTAGTTGAAGATGATTGTGGTTCTTTATACTTCATGCCTTCATTCATGGGATAATACAAAATCACAACAAAAGAAACCCAAAAAAAAAGAAACCAATGGTAATGTCAACTCAAAATTTAGAAGAAAAGTCACAAGCATCTACTTCATCTACTCTATAAGAAGACATAAGATATACAAAAAAATTGTATGAGATAGACTACCAACAACCACCAACCCAAAAGAGATGGAGAAACTTTATGGAAGAGGTTATGAGCTTAAGAAACAACTTGGCTATAGTGGAAAAGGACATGGAAAGAAAGATCATGGCATTTGTCTTCCTACAAATCCGAACACACAAGAAACTTAAAGTAGTTTGGGGTATTTTCCTTCTAAGATAAAAGAAGCAACAAAAATACCCTCACTAAACATCAATACCATCAATGTGTAACCGTAATAAAATAACTCACTCTGAAGCATCTTGAATTCATTAATACAACTTCCAAAGAGTCATTGGATTACTTTAAAGATGATGAAGCCTTGAAAGAAATGTTAGGATTTTGTGACAAGCCATTTACTCCTCTTAAAAATAAATAGGTTACATGTGATATGATTATTGCTAAGAAAGAAGATGGAGACATGGAAATTAATGAGACTGAGAAAGAAAATGAAGAATACAATCCTGAATTTTCAAAACAAACTCCATTTCCTTTGGGAGATAAAATCAAAATATCGATGGGCATCATTATGGAGGAGAAAGTGATTAATATAGGAAAGTTCCTTGATGAATATGAACAAGAGGACCATGTAACTTTAATTCATGACTTTCCCAAAAAACATACTTGGACTTATTCGAACATGTCAGGAATTGATGCTAAAATAGTAACACACATCATAGTCCTTGCAAAGGATGCTAAACCGGTCAGAAAAAAGATACGAAAAAATGAATCCTAAGATAGCCTTGTTAGCTAAGGCCGAGATTGAGAAACTCCTTGAAGCTGTTTTTATACAACCTATTGATTATTCTCCTTGGATCTCAAACATTATTGCAGTCACAAAACCTGATAATTGTATTAGGATGTGTATATGTAGACATTGGAAAATTTCCTAATCAATTCCATAGACTCAAAAAAGGTTTATTAACATCATTTCCTCTTTATCCATCCTCTTTTTTCTTAATTAATTCAATTAGCCTAGCTAATTAATTAATTACATCATTTTTGTCCATTGGCCTAATTAATTAAATTAGGTTAATTCACCTCTTTTCACACTAA
This sequence comes from Sequoiadendron giganteum, assembly GCA_007115665.2. Taxonomy (NCBI): domain Eukaryota; kingdom Viridiplantae; phylum Streptophyta; class Pinopsida; order Cupressales; family Cupressaceae; genus Sequoiadendron; species Sequoiadendron giganteum. The sequence goes on along the minus strand of CM021105.1, from coordinate 564,562,263 downwards.
CAATTCATCTCATTAAATTCAATAAATCAAAATATTTAATTTAATCTCTTAAGTCATCTTATTTAATTAAATAATCCTAGGTTACTTAATTAAATATCATTTCACCCCTCCCCTATTTATTAAATCATCTAATTTAATAAATATCTCTAATTCCTCTAATCCCCTAATTGCATAAATTAAACCTTGTTTAATTAGCAATTAAACTAATTTTCCCCTAATCAAAGAGAATATTCCCATAAAATATTCTTTATCCTTTTTCATAATTAATTTTTTTTAAAAATTTGTAGATTAACCTTTTTCCTCATCCAAAAGGAATATTCTAAGGAATATTCCCTCTCCTCCAATCAACTCACTTAGCTTCAAAAGAAAATTAACCCTTCAACATCCTATGAAAGTTACCTTGGACCTATGTGAGAAGGTCAAAAGTGTGTTTGTTTGAGGTAATTATGAGTATTTGAATAACTTTCATCATGAATTCACATTTGTTGATGATAGTCCATAATCCATGTGTCTCATCTTCTTCACCTTGAACCGTTGATTAAGATTTTTGATCTCAACCACCCATTTCTCATTTTCTCTCCTATAAATAGATAAATATTTGGAGACAAATGGAGGGATCTTTGATTGAAAATTTATGCTATTAAATTTACTCACATCCATACTCTCAATTTTCACACATTTATCTTATTTTCAATTTATTTTAGTTGCATAATAGCTTAGAGCATCCATTAATGGCTTCCATGCATTCATCTTAGTTTGTAAATAAATTGGGGTTTCATCTTTTAGCATCATTTTAGCTTAATTATTTTAGATTAGCTTAGCATTAGCTTAGAAATTATATAATTAGATGATTTATAACATAAAATCATGGTAACTTAGCGTGCATCATGTTCATTTTTAGCATAATTTAGGTTTTCACACATCAAACACCATGGTTTCATTGATTCTCTTCAATAGAATTGACTGAAACAAGCTCACTATCATGAGATTGGTAAAGGGTCATCAATCCACATGAATATGACACCAATTCCACAACAAGATTAATCTCAATAGATTATAGTAGATGTTTTCTTTAAAGCTTTCATAAATTCAGCATGTTAGGTTTTTTGATAAAATGTTTACTTTCAATTTTGATTGATTGATCTTGTTGAAATTTGAGTACCTGTGGCTTCATTATGCTTCGATTCTTCATGGAATAAGAATAATTAGGCCCATACCACTATCCTCACATCAACATTCTAGTGCTAGAAGGAGGGAAAACTAATCATTTAACCATATTTTAGCTCAAAATGCATGTTCATGTTGTTTTACAGGTTGGAGTGACGCTCAAAAAGCAAACAGTGATGCTATTTCAATAGCATTGCCATATAGAGACACCCAAGTAATTTGATACAATGACGCATATTTAATTGGCTGATATTGATTTAAATATAGTTACACTTATTTAAATTTTAATAATCATGGAATGCAAATGGTGACACTCAACTTCACCAGACCGACGTTTTCAAATTTCAAACCACGAAGCATTCATTTACAATGACGCCCATCAAAATAATGATGCAATCGTGCTCACCTATCTTTTTGTAGAGCGACACTCAAATTCACTAGAGCGACAACCAAATTTCAAACTGTGATGCCATTGTGTGCAACGACGCTCAAGCAGGGTAAGAAACTTCACATTTTTTCTGACATGTGACTTAATTTCTTTTGATTATCTGATCATTGATCGATGTTTGACTATGTTTTCATTGTTAGACTAACAGGGTTTTGTAGCTTTAAAGGCATGGAGAAAAATTGAATAACTTCTCTTCTATCTAAACATTCTATAATTGCAACTAGTGTTAAACACTTTGGGACAATTATAACCCAATTTCATGCTTTTTTTATTTCAATTTTAGGCAACGCACTAGTTTTCCATTGGGTTTAAAATGAACATTCAAAGTTGGATAAAAATGAACCCTCACATCACATCTTTCAATTGGGCTTAAAATTGAACAAGGAAAACTCATCCTTCAATTGGTGCTTAAAATTAACTCATTATTGCTTTGAGGGATAAAATTGACAACTTTTTGTTTTGTTTTGTGGTTTTCAACTTTGCTAGTGAATGTGTATGAAATTATCTTGTGCCATTAGGTGATCTTGAGAAACATAAACATTCTCTATCACATTTCAAAATCACCTCCATCTTTCAATTTGGGCTTAAAATTGGACAACCATGCTAGTGTGAGAAAATGCATAGTGTGTGTTCTCTCTTTGTGCATGCAAACAAAGATGATCGAACTATGAATGTACTTACTCACTATTGTTCACCTTTATAGGGCCTTCCTTAGAGGTAAAAAGTACTCACCCAAAAGGAACAACCCAAGTAGTAATGAGCTAACACCAAGCTCCTCCAAATCGCTATATAAATTTGTGGTTTTGATTAAAATCATAATCAATGTGAAGCAGTGCATGATAGCCAACCCCCAATATCCTTATGATGCATAAAAACCTTGTTCTAAGGGTTGGGAGACCTACACAAGGATTTTATCATTGCACCCCCTAAACTGGATGACCTTATTACAAAACTTTATATACTAGCCAAAAATCCCTAATATTTGTTGACGTCAGGAGGTCTGACCTCCGAAGCCATCCCACATATTTGTGGTTCTTAATAGAGATGAAAATTTTGTCATGGGAGATTCATGAGAAATTGAAGCTTGGTTGACCTGTAGAAGTGAGTGTCATGGAGGTGAGCCAATGTGGTCAAGATTCTAATCATCCACTCTGAATAAGCACAACTAGAGAAATCCAAGTGGGAATACAACAAATATAGCCATTTCCATCCTAGGGTTGTAATGCTTGTGAGTTAGTTTAACACTTTGCCTGATTTCAAAATGATCCAAGACCCTCTTTGCCCTTTTTGTGGCAAAGATGAGACTTAAGCATCTTTAATGGTTTTGTCCCAAAGCTCAACAACTTTGGACTTGGATTCATGACTTCTTTTGGCCCTTTAGGCCAGAGCCTTTCTCTTGGCATATGGTTCTGTTGGGAGATTCACACAAAATTCCTACTTCATTTACCCAAATTTGGCACACTTTTAGAGTGGAAATGCTCTTCAATATCTAGAAATATAGAAACTCCTATAGATATTAATGTTTCTTTATATGCTAAAGTTATTATTTGTTCTAACGTCCTCTTACAAATTCAGGTGCAATCTAACAAAGTTGCACTTAAGGTTGCTCACCTGTAAGTGTTGTAGGATCACTAGGGAAATGCCCCATGTACTATTTCTTAGATTACCACTTTGTCCACCTCTTCCCATGATCAGTCACCTTCTCGGAGCTAGCAGTGGAGTGGTTCTATGCATCCCTGCTCTCAGCCTCCTTGATGAATTTGCACTCCTCCATCGCGGGCTAGCTAGGGGTGGCCTTCTAGTGGTTCTTCAAGGAGTGTTGGTGGTGGTTCCAGGTGGCCCTCTGATGACCCTCCTACTTCTGGCTCTGGTTGGCCAGACACTAGTAAAAATTTTCCACAGCTAGCACTTGCAATCTCACCCCAACGTGAGGATAAAGATAAAGAGAAGGAAAAATATGTTGATGATGGTTGGGGTTCTCCTCCTGATGTCACTCCACATGCTGCTGATGTGTGGGGGAAGAACATGGATGATAGAGACCCTCCTGGCTCTACTGGCACTACTTTGGCTACTTAATGGCCCTTTTTTTATATGTTTTTTAATCATGGACTTTCGGGCTTGGCCCAGGTGAATGGTTAATTTTTTGGTTTTTCTAAGTGCTACCCATTTGACTCTCAGGGTGTGACTTCTTACCACCCATCTTTATTTGTGAATTTTTAACTTTATATTTATTTTAATATAGATAGTTTCCTATTCCATAAAAAAAAATGATCCAAAAATAAATATTCACTATCCAAAATTTCAAACACTTTAGCTTAAATATGGACTTCTTGAGTTAGCCTTGATATTACTGCTTATCCTAAGGATTTATCCTTAGTGATTTATAAATATCTTGATATTAATCTCAAACCCATATTTACCAAAGATAACGTAGGCAATTGTGGCTTTAATCTCATGATTTTCATGAAATGGTTATTGTGAAAGTTATGATTTTTTTGACATAAACATCTAGTTTGAAAACATAATCAGAAGACAAGTGTTTATGGTAAAATCAATTCATTTAAGCAAAGATAAATTGAAAAATGAACCCCACATGACTATTTGGAGACCAATTTCTCCCGTCAAACAACTTGATCTTCCAGGTGCTTTAATTCAGCCAAACTTTGACTTCATAAATTGTGAACAAACATATCTCATTATCAGTTTGAGAAGCTTCACTTTTGAAAACAAGGAAACAAACTCACAGTGGAGAAACACAACAACCATTTTAGATGAAGAAGAGGAACACGTCGATATTGAGGCCAGAAGGCCCCTCTTATAACCACCCACATGGTAATAAAATATCCTCCTTTCTTCCATAAAATCCAAACTATTTTCACATGATATCAAACTCCCAAAAATGATTCACCAAAAATTCAAACTCAATAGAATAAAATATCCAACTCGTAATTTTAGACATAGGAATCATAGAATAGAGTATAGTCAAAAGTGTGCTTCAATATTTTACCACAATCATTACACTTTGATGATAAAATTTTATGCACGAGCTAGGAGAGCTAGAGCAGGTTTGAACATTCCTCTCATTTTCTAGCACTTGAACATTTTAGAGGTCTAGCAGAATTTTCACTACGGGTATGTGCATGATCATGATGGGCCAAAAAGTGGCGATATGTAAGTGATATGATGGCCCATGTGGCTGACGAATTTTTTTTTACCCAAAATTGATGACATGAAAAGGGTTTTTAAAGGAGATTCTTAGCTTTCCACCAATATAAATTATGCTTTACTTTGAATTTAATAAATAATTATTATTCATTTTCTATTAGAATTATGACTAAAGTCCTGATTGATAGGCTGATTGAAAAACATCTATAGCTTTCAAAGGTATCACATTTTTTGAATCTAAAACATGCATCACATTCTATGCTTTTCATACTATAGGATAAAAAAAAAAAGAAATGAATTTCATAAAGTTTTGACAAACTTAAGGTGGTCAGACGTATCCGTTTTTATATTTTTAAAAAGTTGTAATAAAAAAATCATAATTAATTATTTACTTGGAAAAAAATTACAAAAAAATATGCATCACATTGGGACATGAGATTTCTAATTATATCTAAAATCTTATAAAAAAATATTATCGTTTTATTATGGTTAGGGTGGTTAGACATACACCTACTTATTTTTTTCCTGAAATTTAAGTACAACTACATTGAAATTTCAAATTTTCACCAAATAGATTTTTTAAAAATAAAATAAAACCTAGTAGTTTAGAAACTACATTCAATTTTCAACAGATTCTATTCTTACATATTTTTGAAATAATATAGATAACTTATTCAAATTTTTACGTGAAGTTGCCTAACTCTGATTTTTGTGAATTTTATTGCCACTTAAGGGCCTATTTTTTCCATGATGATCCTACACATGCCCCTACCTTTGTCTTATGAAAAAAAAAGCTCACTTTACCAAATGATCTCACGCAAAGTAAAAATCCCCAAATAAAATTCAATTGGTCCTCACCATAAACTTAGAAATTGTAGTGCAAAAGGAATCAACAACCGCATTGAGGCACTCTATGAAAACATAAACATTTTTTTGGTTAACTTTTATGAACACACTATAAGAAGAAATCTTGACCTATACACAATCTTCATAAAGCCAAGACATTCAAATTTTTGAAGATCCACATGTTTTCTAAAAAGTCATTCAGTCTTCAGGATTTGAACATTTTAGAGGTCTAGCATCATTCTCACTACCTTGGTTTTGTCAAAAAAATAAGGTTCACTTTAGGTCAACATTGGGTCTAAAATTTCATTCACCCCTTCATCATATTTCATCCTTCACCTTACCTATCTTTGCAAAATTTCAAATATTGCAACACTTTGGGACTTAAAACATCAAACCAACTTGCTACCTTAGCTACTTTGTATGTGGAATGTATCCTTTTCCATGCACTTAGTTGAGATGGTTATCATATTTGAACTAGTTTATCTTGAAGGTCACAAGTCTACCCTAAAGATTTCTATTTCCATTATCATCCTTTATTCCAACATCACAACATCAAACTTAAGTCAAAAGTGTTGTCCCAAAATGCTTGCAAAGATCACTTCCCACATCACCCATCTTTTCATACCACATTATCATCATTGCTCCCAAAATACTTAGAGCATCCCTTTTACCTAGGCTTGAGTCAATTAGATTGTTCAAACATTAAAAAACCCAACACAACTCTACCATTTAACTGACACCAAATTTATGGTAAAGACGAGATCACAACACAAGAGAATCATGGAAAAAGAAAAAGTTACATTTACCTCAAGTGATCCAAATCGTTTAGATTTTGATCCTACTCTAATCAAGGATGAAATATTAAGGTGAGTGCAATAAAGCATATAAATCAAACCCTAATAAATAATGAAGCAGAAATGAGCACAAAGACATAAAGCATAAAACAATATTACCAAATATTCATTCTACCATTGATTCACCTCCATTGCTCTTCTCCATTTTGCTTGAATATGATAATTTCCCTTAGATTTGAGTGTGCAATAATAAGCCTATGACAAGTGACTAGCAAAATATTGAAGATTGTTGTCTCACACTAGAATCATGTATTTGCATAATATGTGTGGATGAAGATAGATGATAATAGATAGAAATAGATAAAAACAATAATGATTTTGACAGCATAAGGACACTTGAAGAATCAACCCCCAAATAGCTTATGAGAGTCTTTACTTATAGGAAAGGTCTTATTTGGATTGACGGTTGACATTGGATGTCAATAAGATGTATTAATCGATGGCCAAGATTGAAAGTTGACAAGTGCCCTAGAATCAATGGACAAGATTCAATATGACAACCCATAATTAGGATTAGGGCAACATTAGGTTAAATTTGAAATGAATGGACATGATTAATTTTTAGAAAATCAAATCAAGGGTTGGCAATGCATGTGACAAGAGATAAGATTGGCACATAAAAAGAGGTGGCTAGAGAATCAAATAATAATATACATTACTTGATTTTTGGAGGAAAAAGACTATTTTGAATTAAAACTTAAATATAATTCAAAAGGCGGGGTCACATGATAATAAATAATTAATTTGAATTACTTACTAAAAAGAGGGAAATTAGAAAGTGGGCAATTTTAAATATGATTTTATTTAAAATTAGAAAGAAAGTTGAAGCAAATGGATAATTTTAAATAGATGATTTTATTTAAAATTAGAAAGAAAGCTAGAGAGGATAATAATTAAATAAATAATAGGAATTTATTTAATTATGAGCAAACATAAATAATTAATGATGTATTAAATAAATAAATAAAGTTTATTTATTTAAATAATCAGGAGGAAGTAATGGTCTAATAATAATTAAATAAATTTAGGAATCTATTTAGTTATAGAGTAACATAAAAAATTAGCGACGTATTCAAATAAAGTTTGTTTATTTATTCAAATAGCTAGGAGTAATAAAAGACGTGAATTAATTAAATAATTAAGAATTATTTAATCAGTAGTTGACATTGGACTATAGGACATAATTAAATATTTTAATTTTGTTGAGACGAAGCATGATATAGAAAAATGTGGTTTGCGGGTCTAGGCCATTTTTATGTGTTTACACCTACAAGTCATGTTACACCATCACAACAAGTATCATCTCCTTCAGGACCATACAAAATCGAAGTTGTCACCAACAACCCGTTTGAGCTCACTAGAGAAGAACTTTTAGAACATCAATATTTTGAAAGTGTAGATCCTATCTCCCCAACATTTGTAGCATGGAATTTGACACAATATTTCACAACTCCATCACAAGGGCTAAGTCAAACTTACATAACTAGTCTTGCAACTATCCTTGCTAAAGATTTTTGTCACACCTTACCATTCAAAAGTAATACACTTGTAGGTACTCTTGAAACCAATCCTCCACCTCCCACCACCATTTGGACACCTACCTTTGGTGCTCATTGTCTTCCCAAAGATCTAAAACAACTACACACTCCACTTGAACTTAATTATTCTACCACCACTTCAACATTTTAGGGACACCCTTTTTCATCCACACCTATGAGTACCTCAAGTGTCCCTACCATCACATAAAGTGGTACATACCAAAAATATCAAAACAACACACAAGGGCATGTCAATAACATATCACAGAATCAACCCTCAACGCAACTAGGGACATATTTATAAAACCCTTCGATGGGTTCATCCATTCCATCTACCATTACCACATCATCTCTTATCAATCCACCTAAAAGCAATCCCTTGGTTACAAGTTCTATCAATCCTGGGAGTACCTTGATCATGAATCCTTTGTTTACATCTTTTGCACAGGGAAATCCTCCAAACATAGGATAAGGGAATATTTTCAATCAATGGACTCAAGGTCCTAGTGTGTCATTTCAATTGCAAGATTTAATGACATCATCTTTTCCAACAACTCCCTTTTCTATAGCAAATCAATCAGGATCTTAAACATACATTCCTCCACCTCATTCTACCATATTGCAAGGAATATTAAACCAAGGGAATCCTCCACCTTTCACTACCAATCTACTAGCCACTCAAAGCATCAATATACCTAATACTCTATAGATGTATCAACAACCACCTAAAACCAGATTTTAAGCACATGACTTAGCCTTACAGCAAGCACAACAAAATTACCAACAAGTTGTACAACAACAACAACAAGCAATGTTAGCACAACAAAAACAACAAGCACAACATCAAGCCTTAGAACAAAAACAACATCAAGCTCAACAAGTAGCCTTAGCTCAACAACAACATCTATCTCAAAAAGAATCCTTAGCACAACAACAATAATAACAACAGTAAGTGGCCATTGCCTAGCAAGCTCAACAAGTAGCTTTAGCAGCACAACAAGCACAAAAATCAACTTTATTAGCACAACAACAAGCTCAATAATATGCCCAACAACAACAAGGTTCCTATTTTCCTCATATGAACATCATCAATCCAAATGCATCAGGAACATATTCATCACTTTTATAGAATCTAACACCTTCATACTCCCCATATAACTCATCTATCATCCCACCATATGTTCCTCCACACAATCCGCATGATTATCTCACATCACAATTAAAAGAACTCTCACAAGAAATTCAGGACCTTCACATGGGAAAGACAAAGAAACCTCATAGACAGAACTTGTGTCCTTACCCATTTGATCAAAACATAGCAATGATACCATTCCCTCCTAGTTTTGAAATCCCCAAATTTGAAAAATACAGAGGGAGAGGAAGTCTTGTGGACCACATCAAAGAATTCAATGTCATATGTATGGAAGTGGCTCACAATGATTCTAATATAATGTGCCTCTTCCCTCAAAGTTTACTAGGTATTGCTATGGATTGGTTTTCTCATTTTCCTCCTAGTATCAATTTTTTTAAAGAAATCACTAATAAATTCATCGATCACTTATCATTCAATCTTGAAATGGATGCTATTCTAGAAGAATTGTACACTCTTAAACAAAATCCAGGGGAATCCTTCACAAATTTCATAACACTTCCTAACTTTGAAAACTACCAAGAACCCCAAGAAAATCCATTCAAGGATAATGAGTGTGATCTCTATGAATTTCATAAAATCAAAGGACATAAAACAAAAACTTGCATGAAACTCAAGAATATCATCCAAGATCTCATAGAGAACGATACCATATCTATTGAGGTACCTGCTGGAAACCAAGATCTCAAGATATACAAAAATCCTATGCTTGATCATAACAAAGCTAACAATAATGGTAAAGCTAAGGATTACACCAATGTTTAACATACTTATTCCAATGTAGATGCTTCCAATGATAGTGTTATCACTATTGTCGCCATCAAAGGAGCTAGTATGAAGTGTGAATTCACTACACAATGTGGAAAAATAACCATTCAAGGAGCTTTCCCAGCTCAATCTAGGACACAACCCACTTTTCCCACATCTAATCCTAGCAAGTAAAGTCTTGTAGATCAGCTTAAATAAACCCCCACTCAAATATCAATTTTGGAACTCCTAAAATTATCTCCTGCATACAAGGAAATACTAGAAAAATCCATGGCTAAGTCATCTGTTCCCGAGAACATTAATATTGATCAATTTCGATCTATGGTAGGGAATATCGCCAGCTATCTTATCACCTTCTCCAAACAAGATTAACCATCACAACCATCTCATAACTGGGCTTTACACCTTGAGTTTTTCATTCATAAAAACAAGGTGAAAAGAGTCTTGGTAGATGGAGGTGTTGATCAAAACATTTAAACCTTGCAGTTGACCAAGCATCTAGGCTATTCAGAAGATACTATTGAGAAGACAAAGAGTACCACCATCAAAGCATATGATGACCAAGAATGGGTATCAGAAGGAATCATAGTACTCCCTATCCAAGTGGGACCTCTTATTGTAGAGACTACATTCCAAGTACTTGATATTGATCTTCCCTATAAAATTCTACTTGGTCGACCTTGGATCCACAATTTGAAAGTCGTATCATCAATCTATCATCAGTGTGTGAAGTTTCCTTTCAAGGGTAGAGAAATCACTATCCATGGAGATCTTGAGACTTGAAGCCAAGTTTTATAAGATCCCACAAATACAAAAAAATTATGAAGGACCTACACCACCAAGCTCATTTGTTGACCCATCATCTCTAGCCTCTACCTCAGCATCACAAGAACCTGTTGTAAAAAACATTCCCGATGTCAATGCAGTAATCCAAGATGGTGGTTGTGGAAGCTACAAAATATTGAAAGAAACCTTTGTCTTAGGTGAGTTAATTTCTCCTCAAACACACGAGAAACCAAAATCTAGCACCAAAGAACCAAAAAATATTAAAATGGCAGCTACTACCTTCAGCAAATGGGAAGATTTGAATCAACAAGACGTCCATAAGAAAGATATCTCTAAACTCCTCTATTAAGATGAATGACCTATTCCTATTCTTCCCATGGAGGATGACAACAAAGGTCTATAACTAATGTAGATCATGGGATATAACAATAATGAGAAGCTAGGATATAATGATAATGGTTTACTAGAACCCATCATTCCTGAGAAATGACTAAAAGATCTTGGATTAGGTTGTACTACTAGCAAGGTCACACTTATTGGAAAAGGTATTTTTCCTAAACAAGTTGAGGCTTCCTCTTGGTCACCTACATCACATGATACTATCTTAGATGAATTTTCCCTTGATGTCACTGACCTATTTGAGAACAACACCCTCTTCATGATATCCATAACATCCTTTGTCTCAAAAACCCAACCAATCAAAATATGCCTGGTATACCCACAACTCATTGACATGGACCAACAAGGACCACCAATTCTAGATTTATTCAAAAATGATGAAGCAATCTCATAATTCATGGGACTCCAACACAACTTATCATGGGTGCATCACAAAGCAAGCTTTCACATAGAGCTTGATACATGGGCATACTATGGGGAGACAATTTTGTCCTTCAGACGCAAAATAAATGAAATGCATTGAACTTATAGATCCTTGAGTGAAAGCAACCTTGTGGCTCTCTCTGGTCCTCAAATAGTAAAAACAAAGGACACATCCAACAGTGAAAACCTCCCTGAGGCACCCAAGGATGAGGGATTCAATCTCCCCCTTAGTGCAATGCATCTAGAAAAATCAGAGGTACTAGCATAAAAGGCTACATCAGTCAATGTGGGAATAGAAGAACCTAAGATCACCTTCTATGTTGAATCCTTGGTAGATAAAGAACAAAATAACTTTAGAGTATTCCTTAAGGAGAAAAGAGCTAACTTTGCATGGTCATACACATATATGCTGGGCCTTGATCCAAAAGTGGTTGTACATCACCTAGTAGTCTATCCTAAAGCCAAACCAGTCAAAAAAAAATTAAGGAAGATGCACATTCAGATAACACTCTTGGTAGAACTAGAACTACAAAAGATTATTGACATTGGTTTTATCTAACCAATAGATTATCTTGAGTGGGTTTCAAACCTGGTACCGATTTCAAAACCCAATGGGGGCATTAGAATATGGACTAATTTCAGGGATGCCAAGAAATCATGTTTGAAGGATGATTTCCCTCTTCCCAACATTGATCCCATTGTGGATTTAATAGCTGGGCATGAAATGTTGTCGCTCATGGATGGATTTTCAGGCTACAATCAAATTATAATTTCCAAATAGGATCAACATAAAACTACCTTTACTTATCCATGGGGAACCTACTACTGGAATGTGATTCCATTTGGGTTGAAGAATGCAGGAGCTACCTATCAAAGAGCAATGAACCTCATATTTCATGACATGATCCAAAAAATAGTTGAAGATTATGTGGATGATATTTTGGAAAAATCAAATAAGAGAAGTGAGCACATACAAGTCTTAGAACCTATTTTTTGACAGACTTGAAGAATACAAAGTATGACTAAATCCAAAAAAGTGTGTGTTTGAGGTCACATCAGGGAAACTTCTTGGCTTCATCATTTCACAAAGAGGGAAGGTAAAAGCTATGTTAGACATGGAACCTCCACATACATTGAAACAAATGAGAGGATTACAAGGAAGGCTACAGTCTATCGGAAGGTTCATATCTTAGTTATCAGATAAGATTTGCCCCTTTTAGAACCTTCTCCATAAAGGGATAACTTACAAATGGGATGAAAAATGTGATACAGATTTCTACTAGATCAAAGATTATCTACTAACGCCTCCAGTTCTCATGCCACTAATCTTATACATCTCAACAACACAAGCACCATTAGGAGCTCTTTTAGCACAACATGATTAAAATGGAAAAGAAAGAGCCATATACTACATTAGTAGAATCTTGGTAGGCTATGAGATGAAATATTCACCCATTGATAAAGCATGCCTAGAAGTGGTTTTTGCTTCAAAAGAGTTTAGGAATTACATGTTGTCACATCAAATCAAGCTCATTGCAAAAAATGATCCATTCAAATATCTATTATCTAAAGGAACCCTCACGGGATGAATGGGTAAATGGGTAATGATCTTGAATTTTTTTGACATAGAGTATGTGGAGTGCAAGGAAATCAAAGGACAAGTGATCACATTCTAGTTAGCAGAAGCACCTATCTATGATGAGAAACCTTTAATATTTGAGATCCCTAACGAATCAGTTTTCCTTACTAATCTAACAGCTTAGTGGAATATGTACTTTGATGGATCGTTCACCCAACATGGATCAAGAGTCAGAATTATTGTCATCATCCCCCAAGGTGACTTCATACCAAAGTATTACAGGCTATCATTCCCATATACCAATAACATTTTTGAGTATGAAGCCTTCATCACAGGTCTTGAGATAGCAATTCAGTGGTAGATACAAGAGATGAAAGTATATGGAGACTCACAACTGGTTATCAACCAAGTCAATGATGACTCTCAAACCAAAGATGAAAAGCTCACTCCTTACAAGAATATGGTGGAGAATGTCAAAGATCTTTTTATAGACATAAATTTTGAGCAGATTCCTCACATGAATAATAGAGAAATAAATGTCATTGCAATAATTGGATCACTACTATACATGTCGAGCAACATTCTTCAATGTGAATTCTTGGTAAAATTATTGGCACCACAAGGGAAGACAACTAAGAGGGGGGTGAATTAGTTGTCACAAAATTTAAAACTTATTAAACTCATTAACCTTTAATCTCAAATCTTATTATTAACAGTGAAAGCATGAATCGACAACACATAAAAAACACACATAACTCCAATATTTTTTACGTGGAAACCATGTTAGCGTAAAAACCACATTGGAGGTTAATCCACAAGTTATACCCTGTTAAAATTATAAGAATATTAAAATGAGGAATGCATATGCATTCAAGAAAACTTCCTAGAGCTCACTACTCAAAGGAAGACTCACTGTCTTACATAAAAAAATTTGGTTAAGCACATTAACACTTTTTCACTCTTCTTCACTCTTCTTCACACTCTACTCTGCTTTTGAATAATTTGAACCTTATTCACACATAGCAAACACACACTTCTCAAATGAAGAAACAATCACTTATATATATCCGCAACAAGAAATTGCATTGCTTCATGTCGACTTGAACAAAATAATAGAATGAATGCAAACTATCGGCCCAAAACAATAAAGATTATCAATGCGAATCAGCCAAATTTAGACACAACATAGTAGAGACCCAAAACAATTTCCTTGAATACAAAACACCTTCAAAGATTCTTCTGTAGAGATCCACAATACGCTTCAATCACCTTGTCGGCCATGAACATGAAAAACATGAACACGCAAGAGAAAATATCGGATCACCAATGCACTAATCAATGCAAATATGCAACATTGATAGAACATGATCTAGAAATATCCACAAACACTTGAGGAACATATGCAAAAATTGAAATTACCAAAAACACATTATCTTTTTCTATGAACACCATTTTTCAGTACTAGAATAATTGTGGGAATACAAAAGCTCATAACTTCCTCAAATATTCATGTGCACCTCTAAACCTTACAAAGTAGAAACTAAATTCATCGTCAAAAAAACCTTTAAATATGCAACTTCTCACTATCAACATACTGAACTTTCCAGAACACTGATCTTCACCGCTTCATAGACAACCTGTAACATGTTTTATTATAATTCTCTGAATATCCTTGGCATATACAGTCTTAAAGACATTAATGCTAATAGTACTGACATCAATGACAACCACATATCTACAATACAACTGCAACATTGAACAATCTCCCCCTTTGGCATGGATGACAACACATGATGTGAAAAATACCATCAACACAACTAAATCTTCTCCAATAATCTCCCCCTTAGATATGGCTCTTCTCTCCCTTAGTTCTTTCAAGGTTTTCCATACTATTCTTCTTCCCCTTTCTTTTTATCTTTTCCAGAGTTTTTTACATTACTCTTCTCCCCCTTTGACATCAATATGAAAGGTACACAAGCTCCGAACCACATATCTAAATCATGTGATTACTCCCCCTGAGTAGCAACCACCACAACATCAATCCAGATCAAGATATGATTGTGAATGCATGAACTGATGCCAAGAATATGCATCTTAGTTCTGATTAGGAGGGTTAATCACCCCTAGCTTCCCTCTAAGATACTCAAAATTATCCTTAGGAAAAGGCTTAGTAAAGATGTTTGCAATTTGTTCCTTAGTAGGCACATACTCCAGTCTAACCTTCTTATCACTGACTTTGTCTGTCAAAAAATGATACTTGATAGATATATGTTTGGTCTTTGAATACAACATCAGACTCTTAGAAATGTTTATAGCACATGAATTATCACATAATATGATAATAATTTTATCAGATGTAACTCTGATATCTTTCAACATTTTCTCCATCCATAATACTTGAGTATAATTGTTAGCAACACCAATGTATTCTACCTCTATAGTAGACAAAAAAATGACATTCTGCTTTTTTCTTAACCATGAAGTCAACTTATTTCCCAAGAAAAATGTGCCACCACTAATACTTTTCCTGACATTCACATCTCCTGCCCAATTAGCATCACTAAAGGCACTCAAAGTAAGATCATCATCTTTAGGATACCAAAGGCCAAAATCAATTATTCATTTTAAGTATCTAAAATACTCTTCACAACAATCACATGAGATTCCTTAGGATCATCTTGAAATCTAGCAACAATGTATCCAAAATTCAAGATGTATGGTCTAGTTTGAGTCAAATAAAGCAATCCACCAATCATTGACCTGTTTCTAGTCTAATTTTCCTTTCGAGAATCATCATCTTCTATCAACTTGCATCTGGTCACCATGGGTGTACTGTCTGGCTTTGAATCTTCCATACCAAACTTCTTTAGCAATTCTCTCACATACTTGGACTGAGATATAAAGATTCCTTTATCTATTGAGTAATTTGCAATCCCAAAAAGAATTTCACCTCACCAATCATTGACATCTCAAATTCATTCTACATCTCATTATCACACTTCATGCACAAATCATCATCTCCTCCAAAAATGATATCATCAAAAATGACTTCCACAAACAAATCTTTATCTTCATCAATCTTGAAATACATATTACTATCAGCAGTACCTTTGTTAAATCCAAGCTTCAACAAATAATTGTCCAATCTAGCACACCAAACTCTAGGGGCTTGTTTGATTCCATACAATGCTTTCTTCAACTGAAAAACCATATCTCCCTGATCAGTCAATTGAAATCCGTCAGGTTGCTCAATATACACCTCTTCTTCTAATTCACCATTTAGAAATGCTAACTTCACATCCATATGATAAAATTTGTAGTTTTTGTAAGTAGCATAAGTAAGAAATAGTCTCAAGGCTTCAATTCTAGCAACAAGAGAAAAAATTTCTTCAAAGTTAATTCCTTCCATCTGAGAGTATCCTTTGCATACTAGTCTTGCTTTGTTTCTGATAACTTCACCTTGTTCATTCAGTTTGTTTCTAAAAACCAATTTGGTTGCAATTACATTTTTGTCTTTAGGTCTAGGAACAAGAATCCATGTATTATTCTTCTCAATTTCTTATATTTCTTCTTTCATTGCTTCAATCCAATATTCATATTTGCATACTTCATTGACATTACTTGGCTCACTCTTTGAAATTAAATAGTATTCTTTTGCAGTTCTTCTCCTAGTCCAGAGAACTTTATTCTTATCTCCTATAATATAATTTTTTGAATGATTTAATCTCACATACCTTGGAGTCTTGGAATGTTCTTGAATTTTAAGCTCTTGTGATCTCTCTTATGTGCTTTCGAGAGTCTCTCCTTCTTCTTGATCTTCTTGATTCACTGGAATGATTTGAACTTGATTTGAAGTTTGTTTCTTGTTTATATCGTTATTCTGATCAACAGAATCATATCCATGGGTTCTGGAGGGTCTGGCAATGTCTTCATCAACCTTAACATTTGCACTTTCATCCATTTTCTTCAATCTTTTGTTGTAGCACTGGTAGGCCTTACTCTTAGTAGAATAGCCAAGAAAGATTCCTTCATCACTTCTAGCATCAAACTTTACTATATCTTAATCTCTTCTGATATAGCATTTACTCCCAAATATTTTGAAGTATCTAATAGTAGGCTTATGACCAAACCATATCTCAAAAGGAGTCTTACCAGTATTACCTTTGATTTGTACTTGATTGATGATATAAACAACACTTCTCACAACTTCTCTCCAATAGACATGAGGGACATTTCCTTCCAGCATCATAGTTCTAGCAGCATCTTGAACTATCATGTTCTTCCTTTCGACAACTCCATTTTTTTGAGGGGTCCACAATGCAGATAACTATCTCTTTATCCCATGTTCTTCACAAAAGGAATCAAACTCATCGGAAGTAAATTCACCACGTCTATCTAATCTCAGACATTTAATCTTCAAACATTTCTTTGTCTCAACCATACCCTTAAATATCTTGAACTTTTTTAGAGCTTCAGATTTCTCCCTAAAGAAAGTAACCCACATCATTCTAGACTAATCATCAATACACAACATGAAATACTTGTAACCTTGTAGAATTCTTATTCTAGCAGGACCACACAAGTCAATATGCAAAATCTCCAACAATTCATTTGAACAATGTTGTTTGTTGTGAAATGAAATTCTAGTTTGCTTTCCTAATTGACATTCCTTGCATATGACATTAGGAAGCTTCAAAAACTTAGGAAGATCTCTCACAGCCTGTGAGGAACTTATCTTGATAATATTGTGAAAGTTTACATGACACGTCCTTCTATGCCACAACCAAATTTCATCAACTTAAGCAATCAAACAACTTTTACAAGAAGCATTCAAATGAAAGATGTTACCTTTTTTTTTACCAAAAGCAATCACATTTCCAAAACCCCAATATGCTACACTTTCCATCTCTTAATTCAAGATTATGTCCCTTTTCAACCATCTATCTAACACTCAGAATATTATGCTTTTGACCTTTAACATAAAGAACATCATCAGTATTATGCTTACCATAAAAAGAAATACATCATCTACCATGGATTATACTAGCATTATTATCACCAAATCTTACAACACCACTATCATACTTCTCTAGGCTTACAAATTTTCTTTTATCACCAAATCTCACCTTGAGCAGCCAGGGCTTTCTCCACTTTTGTACAACTAGCAAATTCAATAGAAATGTGATTATTTTCCTTGATAGTAATAAACACAAACTCATCTTCACTTGCATTCCCTTTTTTAGATTCATCATCTATCACACCTTCATTAGAAAAATAATAACACTTCTTTTGAAATTTAGGCTTGTAAGGTCTTGGCTTAGAAACTCTATCTAGACACCTTGATGCAAAATGATCCATCTTGTTGCAAGAAAAAAAATTTATAGGAAACTTTCCTTTATACTTATCTTCTCCTCTAGCTTCCCTTTTGACAATAACTGCTTCAAGCTCATTCAGTTGTCTTCTTCTTCAATCTGTCTCATTTATTCCTCATACCTGAATACCTTTCTAGAATAAATTTCACTTGGATCATATCTCTACTTGTCTCTCCCAAAAGTAGTAGCTTTAAATGTAGATTCTATCTTAGGAGGGGCATCACCGAATTCAGTCAACTCAAAATAATTAAGTTTACCAACCAACATGTCTCTAGTTAGATGTATCATTATCTAGAGCTCTTCAATAGTTGTGGCTTTAACTTTGTATGCAGAAGGTATGGATCTAAGCACTTTAGCAACAATCTCTGATTCATCTAACTGTCCACCAGCACACCTAATGCCACACACAAGTTCATTCACTCTTTGTATGTGAGTAGCAATATTCTTATCATCACCCATTTTCAACATTTCATATTTCCCTTTCATACTTTGTAGCTTACAAATATTTACATTTTCATCTCCTTCATACAAGGTTTTTAACTTTTTCCAGATCTCATAACCAGTCCTCAGCTCCATAACATTTGTCATCTCGGAATTAGTCAAAGCACTCAACAAGGCTTCCTTAGCTCTAATATTATATTCAACATCCCTAATCTTAGCAATAGTAGTAGGACCATTCTGAGGAATAACATACCTATTACTTGTAATGTTTCAGTAGGATTCACCAATGCACTTTAAATGACACTCCATTCTAGACTTCTGTAGAGAGTAGTTTGTTCCATCAAATCTCAGACAATCCTTCTTGTATGGCACAATCCTAGATCACCTCAAGCTATTAAAATTCTTCCAAGGAACTTGCTTTTATACCAATTGTTAGCAACACAAGGGCAGACAGCTAAGAGGGGGGGTGAATCAATTTTCAAAGAATTTAAAACTTATTAAACTTATTAACCTTTAATCTCAAATTTGATTATTAACAGTGAAATCATGAATCAACAACACATCAGAAACACACATAACACCAATATTTTTGGCATGGAAACCCTATTAGGGGAAAAACTACATTGGAGTTTAATCCACAGGTTGCACCATGTTAAAAGTATAAGTATATTAAAATGAGGAATGCACATGCATTTAGGCACATAACCTAGAGCTCATTGCTCAAAGGAAGATTCATTGTCTTACATAAAAATTTCAGATTAAATCCATCTGAAGAATTTAAACTGAGAAAGTAGCATCTGCTAATGCCTGAGTACACTTCTAGTTAAGCAAATTAACACTTTTTCACTCTTCTTCACTCTTCTTCACACTCTGCTCTGCTTTTGAATGATCTAAACCTTATTCACACATAGCACACACACACTTCACATCTCTCTTTCACTTGTACACTTATGAAATGAAGAAATAATCACTTATATATATTTGCAACAAGAAATTATATTTATTCATGTTGGCTTCAACACAATAATAGAATGAATGCAAACTGTCGACCCAAAACAATAAAGATTATCAATGCACATCAACTAAAGTTGTCCAAAACATAGTAGAGACTCAAAAAAATGTCCTTGGACACAAAAAACCTTCAAATATTCTTCCTCGGAGATCCACAACACACCTCAATCACCTTGTTGGCCATGAACATAAAAAACATGAACACGCAACAAAAAATATCATATCGTGAGCATAATGATCAATGTGGATGTGCAAAATGGATAGAAAATGATCTAGAAACATCCAAAAACACTTCAGGAACATATGCAATAACTTAGATTCTCAAAAAAACATTATCTTCTTCTATGAACACCATTTTCAGTACTAGAATAACTTTCGGAATACAAAAGTTCATAACTTGCTCAAATATTCATGTGCACCTCTGAAACTTATAGAGTAGAAACTACATACATCTAGAAAAACAACCTTTTAATACACAACTTCTCACCATCAACATACTGAACTTTCCAACACACTGATCTCTTCACTACTTCATAGATAACCTATAACATATTTTATTACAATTTTCTCAATATCTCGACATATACAGTCTTAAAGACATTAATAGTAATAGTGTTGACATCAATGACAACCAAATATCAACAATACAATCATAATATGTCCCTTTGGAATTGATAGAAACACATGATGTGAAAATACCATCAACACAACTAACTCTTCTCAAACAATCTCCCCCTTAGATATTTCTCTCCTCTCCCTTAGTTCTTTCAAGTTTTTTCACTGTTCTTGTTCCCCTTTATTTTTAGATTTTTGAGAGTTTTTCACATTATTCTTCTCCCACTTTGACATCAATGGAAAAGGTACACAAGATTTAAACCACATATCTAAATCATCTAACTACTCCCCCTGAGTAGTAGCCACCACAACATCAATCCAGATCAAGATATGACTATGAATGCACAGATTGATGCAAAGACTATGCATCTTAGTTCTTATTAGGAGGGGTAATCACCCCTAACTTCCCTCTGAGATACTCAAAAGTATCCTTAGGCAAATGCTTAGTAAATATGTCTACAATTTTCTCCTTAGTAGGCACATACTCTAGTCCGACTTCCTTATCGCTCACTTTGTCTCTCAAAAAGTGATACTTGATAGATATATGCTTGGTCTTTGAATGCAACACCGGATTCTTAGAAATGTTTATAGCACATGAATTATCATAGAATATGGCAATAGTTTCATCATACACAACTCTGATATCTTTCAACATCTGCTTCATCCACAATACTTGAGTACAATGGTTAGTAGAAATAATGTATTCTGCCTCTACAGTAGACAAAGAAACGACATTTTACTTTTTTCTTAACCATGAAATCAACTTCTTTCCCAAGAAAAATTGTGCCACCACTAGTACTTTTCCTGTCATTCACATCTCCTACCCAATCAACATCGGTAAAGGTAATCAAACTAAGATAATCATCTTTAGGATACCATAGGCCAAAATCAATTGTTCCTTTTAAGTATCTTAAAATCCTCTTCACAACAGTTACATGAGATTCCTTAGAATCGGCTTGAAATCTAGCAACAATACATATAGCATTCATGATGTTTGGTCTAGTTTGAGTCAAATAAAGTAATCCACCAATCATTGACTTGTATCTAGTCTGATTTGCCTTTGGAGAATCATCATCTTGTGTCAATTTTCATCTAGTCACTATGCGTGTACTGAATGGATTTGAATCTTCCATACCAAACTTCTTTAGTTCTCTCACATACTTGGACTAAGATATAAAGATTCCATACCAAACAAGCACCTCACGTAAATAAGGTATCTTCATCCATTATTTGTCTCTTTTGACCTATCATTCTTTGCATCGCCATTCATCCCCTATCTACATCCCTATCATGGCTTATCAGTGTAAGGTATCATGAACTCTTTAGCACTACTTGGCATAATCCCAATGTCAGTTTGTCCTTCCTTTATCGAAGTAGGCTAACATATCACACTAGGGGCATTTCATTATGCATCACAATCGGGTTCTTATATATCTCGAGGTCATGGGAAATCTTATTAAAAAAAACCAAAAACATTCATAACATCTTATTAGAAAAAACCTAAAACATTCATAAAATCTTATCAGAGAAAAAAAAAAATTCACAAAATCTGATCCATAAAATCCAAAAACATTTTCAAAATCTTGTTCAATGAAAATAAAAAAAAAATCAGAAAATTGAAAAGGAAAAATCCAAAACATTTAGAAAACATCATAATCCCTAAAAAGGTCGAACATCAAAAAATCTGAAAAATAATGTCTCTTATCGAACTATGTTGTCTCTGAGCTTGAACATAGGTAAGGCCATCATTGATGTGCCCCTGAGACACCCTAGGTCAGTTCTTTAGAAGTCCATTATAATTAGTTGTCGTATCTTGTTTGTTCATATCTTTGTCCTGTAAATGGGTCGAGTCAGTTGAACTACATGGTCTATGTGTATATAATGTAGGCAAGTCTAATCTTTGATCAACCCCCGAGGCCTCTAGGATAGGTTTTTCAATTAGGTTCTTGTTTGAAACTTGGAAATTTAGAAAACCCCAAAACATCCAAATATCTCACAAATCCAAAAAAATCCAAATATCTTGAAAAACCCAAAAACATCTAGATATTCGAAAAACACAAAAACATTCGTAGAATAAAAAACATTCAAAAGAGCTAAAAATCCTCAAATATTCAAAAAACCTTAAACAGCCTTAGAAAATTAAATAAAAACTAAACATTGATATAAACTTTTGAAAAAACCAAAAACAACCTCAAAAATTTCAAAATACCAAAAACATTCAAATATTCTACAAAATCCAAAATTCCATCCATCCCATAATAAACTTTCACCCATAATAAATGATAGTCACCTTCACCCTTTGGCGAAGCAAGTAGAAAATAAACATGCAAAGTTGTAAAGTGTGAACTCAAAATTCAAAATCTAAAGTTTAAATCATAGGTAAATGCATCTATGAATTTTACCATAACGGATCATTTTAGCATCATCGTCCTAACATCAAACAACCTATTGGTTGTTTTTACTATAAGCCGGGTTTATATTCTATTCTAACTATAGAGCTGCTAATTCTAATAGAGGACAGCTTGAAGGACCTTGACCAACTGATGAATATTTTAACAATAAACCTCCTACACTTTAGGCTCTACAAAACCTAGGAGGGTGGTCCCTATAATGTGTTTATAATCTTTGCACTGAACTTATAAACGATCATTAACAATCAACAAATAATCCCATTTAATAGCTCAACAGAATAGGATAATACTAAATTGAATTGGCTTTTCATTAGTAATATCAACTATTTGGAGCGTGAGATGAATGCAACAATATTTCACAACTTAAGATAGTCATTTGATTTGCATTTTGGTAGCAAGCTCTAAGTAGAAACAAATAGACACACAACCTTAGACACATATACAATTTAAACCAGTGCCATATACCATTGGGGAGTCAAGTTCACAAACATTTAAAATCCCATAACAGATTCAAACACATAGCATGTAAAATCTCTAACAACAATTTCCTTACAACATCATCAATTTATATTCTATCCAAATACTTCTTACCGAATCCCTTAATAAGCATATCCATCTATAACTCCAATCAAGCATTTTAATTATTTCATTGAATTAAAGCCAAAATGGAAGTCACACACACCACAACAGTGAGTTGAATGCAATAACCCTTGATTATATTATTCAAAATTATGATATGCTTATAAAAAGGAGAGACATGGGCTTGAAATGAATCATTATAACTCAAATGCTAGTACTACTAAGAAACATCAAACCTTCATACACCCAAAAATCGACTACAGAATGACAAAAAACCTAAATTGTATTTTGCACTGAAATAATCAGGATTTACAACTGGTCTACAACTATGCCTAGACTCGACCTCAAAAATATTTAACTTGCCAACTTTTATTTCTGGCCTTGAAATCCTTCTTATAGAGAATGAAGGAGAAAACAAGCATCGAGCCAGAAATATATACATGTTACCGGTCAATTGGACCGCTCTATGACATTTCAAAAATATGGATACAATCGCCTAGTCTCAAAGCATCTTCTTGTTGATCCCACTCATTAGGGAATAGCCACTGCATTTTCCAAACCTCAAAGCCCACGCCAAAAAGTCACCATGGAAACAAAACCATAACTGTTGAGCTATTAGTTGCTGGTAGTAGACATCGTTTTACTCCTCGATTAAGTACTTGTCCACCCATTTTTGATACTCTTCATCGGTTGGCTAGTCAAAATTCACCACCTCATTCACCTTAGTATTGTAAGGTGTATAATTTACCGCAACTTGATTGGCCTCTCTTTCAAATGACTCTAAGAATGTGTTGGTATTAATATTTACCTTTGCGACTGGGCCTTAATTTACAAATGCTCACTACCCTCGAAGTGCTCCACGTGGCTTCCTCACAAAGCTTTCCACTTTTTGACAGTCTCTGTCTGCATGCCGCATGGCTCTCTTTGGTTGTTTTTTGAGCTGGGCCCGCCTTGTACTTTCTTTTGCTCTGAGCGCTCCACGTGGCTCCCTCTCGAGTCTTTCTGCTAGGCATCTTTTCAACTTTCTGTCGGGCTCTGTCTGGGTGACACAATGGCAATTGTTTCTGTGCCAGTTACCTTGGAATTGCTACTTCACCTATTACACTCGCCTACTGCCACGTTTTCTCCTATGGCACTACGTGTTCATTCTTGCTGCTACTTGGTTTTCCATTTCCTGTCATGGCTTTGTTGGAATGCTCCTGAATGATTGATAATTGTTCTGTCGGCTCACAGTGATCTGTACCATCCATCCTTGCTCTCGATTTTCCTTCTCTTGGTGTGTTTCAGGTGGTGGACTGGCCAATAAATATGACCATGTTTCTTTTATGTAGGTTGTTGATTAAGTTTGCAAAAACTCCCGAGCATAGGGAAGAAAGCCTTTTGTAATAGTTTCATTTAATTCGAAGACTTTGGACTGTGCCAAATAAATTCGGCCTCTTTGTTTTCAAGCATTTGTTAGAGCTATTGGTCTATGATGTTACCTTCTTTTCGTATGAATTCCTGTTCTTCAACTTCTATAATCTTTCATAGCTCAATGAATACATATCATGTTTCTTTGACTCCTCTGTGTTAGATAAAGCTATGCTTGATTATATTATGCAAATTAGAGGGTATCTTTACATGAAAAATGATTTTGAGAAAAATAACTTAATTAAAAACATTTTGGTGGTTTGGGCCTTTGCATTTTGCACTGTGCTCTATTGAAATTCGTCTATGATCTCAGTGCATCACCTATAGTGTAGTTTTTACATTCTCTTTATATTTCTAATCTTTTTCTCCCCACTAAACGAAGAGCCGGCTTCGATAAAATTCTGGAGGTCACTTAGCTAGTGCACAATGTCCCCCAATAGCTAAGTTTCCCATAAGACTGCTGCTACATGCAAAAGTTTGTGTCAAAAGTTCTTTTTCTAGCACGCCCGGTGGGACCTTGAACTAGCACTTTCACCTAATTTTTATAAGTGTGTATGAGCCATCGGCATATAGCTAGGTCATAGACTGCAAGAGTCCCTAGCCAACTCATACCACCTTTAGTTTTTATGCACCTGAGAGGTCACTAAGGTAGCCCTTCACCTCCTGCATCTCCTCCTTCTCCGCCATCGCCTAATCCACCTACAGCTATGGCTGCTAGAAATTATGTAGCTTGGGACTCTGGCAGTCCATTAGTAGCATGTGTGCCTCCTACTGTAAGGGCCCCCATCCCTACTTCCGCTCTAAAAGCCATCCCTAAATATTTCAGGGATGAGTCAAAGACACCAACGGAGCATTTGCAAGATGCAGCAGATTTATGTCTGGTACATGGTGTATCAAACAAAAATGTAGCCCTCAGATTGTTGGGCACCTCCTTCTAAGGAAAGGTGCTAAACTGGTATAGAACTTTACAAGCTAGTACTATTGCTACTTGGGACCAACTCAGAACCCCATTTTACAAGCGTTTTTCAAACACTGGTGACAAATCTTTGCTATACCATCAACTGGCAAACATAAAGTGAGCTCCTCATGAAGCTCTGCCTGATTTCGATGAGAGGTTCCATTCGACCTGGCAGAGAGTGCCTATTGGCAGCTGACCACCTCCAGATCTAGCATTCATATTCTACCTAATGTCAATCAATGTTGAAATCTCCATGATGTTACAAGCTTTGGGTGGAGAAACTCTTCGTGATGCTTATGCCTTGGCTGTCACTGTAGAAAATAATCTGATCGCTGCAGGAAAGTTAGCACTGAGACCCATCATGCCATTATTTCCTGAGTGCAATGCTACAGAGGCAAAAGTTCCTTCCACTAGTGCACCTACTGCTCCTCCCCAATCTATGTACGTCTATCCCGAAAGTGTTCCGAGCGCGGCCCCGACGGTAGCTCCGATAGTAGCTCCCATGCCTAATTCGTTGGCTGCCAAGATGAATGAGATGAGAGAATAGATGCAAGCCATGACTAATGAGTTAACTACTATGAAGTAGCAACAATATAGCTATCAGAAATCGGTTTACCAGAGTTACCAAGGTGGAAAATCTCCATAGCAATCAAATCAGTGGCAGGATAGGTCATTTGGGAATACCTTGGCTTAGCTAAAGAACCAAGTGGTTTCAGTAACCCTGTCGATGCATACTGTTCATCCTAGTTCAAATAAAGAGCTCGTGGTGGGACAAAACAATTTAGCCAAAGATGCCAACTCATGGTGTTTTCCTTGCGATGATGCACATATGCCACGAAATTGTCCATGGGGAAATTTGTAAAAACAAATGGTGAATCAATGTAGCCAGGGCAGTGCATCCGTTTTCGGTAATCCACCATATGCTCTCAACAAATGGACAATGCAGTCCTCACCACTCAAATGTAGGGGATGTCCATCCAGCAAGAGGCAAACATTGTTCCGGACCAGGCTCTCTTTTCTAGGATGGAAGAAGACGAGTCGGCATTTCTAAATGACATCCCTATAGATAAACTACCCCAAGAACAATTTGACTACAATATGCGTTCTAAGCAAAGATTCATCAGAGAGTTCACAACCTTACCTACCAATTCTCCATCATAGCCGATGCCTAGCCCATCATAAGGCCTATTGCCAATCCCACCACAATCAGAAGTGGCTATTCCTAGCTCTCTGAATCCACTTCCTCCGAAGGCGAAGGCTCCTACAGTCACCCCTGCTATTGCCAAATAGAAAGATGCACTGGTCGTCAGGCCTGTACAGATTGTCAAACCTAAAGAGCAAGCCACCATGACTCACCAGTCATGAGCACAGTTTAATGTGGTAGAACAACTGAAGAAGTCATCTGCCAACGCTTCTTTATGGGATGTCCTAGCTATTCTGGAGCAGAAGATGCTGCTACAAAAGGTGTTGTCTAGAGGGGAAGACAAAAAGGTGCCTTCCCCATCCAATGAAGAGAATGTATCCAAGCCTAACTTGGATAAAGTCCTGACAAATCAACCCGAGGAGAAGCTCGATCCTAGAAAAGAAAGAAAGCCTAAGCCTAAACGTTTCTTTCTAACACACATCATTGGTGATGAGCTGCTACATAACTGTATCATTGACTCTAGTGCTAGCACCATTGTCATGCCAAAGTAAGTAGCTGATGCTTTGAGTTTAAAGTATGAGCCTCTAAATAAAGGAATCATGAAGCTAGATGCAAATAAGGTCGATACCGTTGGGGTAATCAATGGATAGCCTATGACCTTTTTTGCCTACCCTAGTATTGTAGGCATCTAAAAATGGTCACGGTCGATCGAACCTGCTAATTAATTAAATATGAATTATTTAATTAATGTTCTTAAGTCTTCTACATATAAATAAATTTAATTATTTATTTATATTGTTCATTTTCTAATTATTTTAAATTAATTAAATAAACAAATTTTATTTAATTAATGCTATCTTCCTCTTAATTAATTAAATAAATTTTACAATTTATTTACATTAATTATCAAATTTTAAATTCTAATTTTAAATGATTATTCTTCCCTCCACATTTAATTAAATATTTTCAATATTTAATCATTTTCCAAATTCCCACTTCTCTCACAAAAATTAAATATTCTTAATATTTAATTAAGAGGCTTTTTCCTTTTCTCATAATTAAATATTTACAATATTTAATTAAAGCCTTTTCACATTTCTCTCCCACATAATTAAATATTTATTTATTTAATTATGAGACACCTTTCAAGTTGTCTCTTCATTTTATGTCTCTCAGAATTCTATCTTTTTGAATTCTCAATCTCTCATCATTCATTTCAATAGGTTTGAACTCGACTGTCGATCTTGGCCAATCGAATTCCTACCTTCAAAAATCTATAAATACAACTCTTTCATGAGCAAAAAAGGACCTCGAATCTCATACTTTCATGCGTAGTTATTATAGTCACAATCTTAGCAATTCATAGCATTTTTAATTCAATAGTTAAATCTTGTAGATGCATATGCATTCATATTAATCTTATTCTCTCAAGTGCCATTCTATAAGCTGTGTTTGCACAATTGAGAGCAAACATGTTGAAGCGAATCCTTGGAGATAGAGGACAATGGAACAAATTTGAAGAAGCTGCTATCAAGAGTTTGCATTTGCTTTATTTTATTTAGTTCTCTTCAATCTAATGTTTCATTGGTGTATTGGTTTAGTTTCAATTTAATTGACACATTTTATCATACACATTTTTGGTGCCCACCATGGGGCCAAGCCTCGCATTTAACTTCTATTTTGCAGAATTTTTCTAGCAGGTGACGGACAAAAACCGTGGTTTAGCGCATACAAATCTCGGTTCAACGCATACGAAGTCTATTTTAGTGCATAGGATGACTGTTCTAGCGCATACATGACCTGTTCTAGCGCATCCGTGACCTCTTTTAGTGCATAGAAACCCTATTTTGGCGCATCCCTGGAATTCTTTCGGCGCATTCATAACCTATTTCGGCGAATTTACCAAATCTTTTAGCGCATACATGTCCTATTTCAGTGCATACAGATTCTGTTTCAACACATTCATTTGTAAAAAATTTAATTATGATTCCGATGCAATCCATAGACAAAATTTTTCTGATGCTATTTTTAAACAGAATGAACCAATGCTAGGGTAGACACTTAATTATGGATTAACCAATCCTAGGATAGTCACCAAACATATTTTTCTATTGGTTAAAATGAATCCCATGTTTTTAGTGGAGCAACATCTTCACTTAGAATAGAAAAACTTTCGATTTGGGTTTTAAAATTGAACCATTATTTGCATGCTGTGATTGTGGGTAATAGGTTTATGCTCTCCCCTTAACTAGGTGATCAGAATACCGAACTTACCTTTTATTTTATGCAATTTAATGCTTTATTACATCCTTTAGAAGGCCTGCCATATTGGGAAAAAGTACTCACCCTATGGGAACGACCTAAGTGGGAACACCTAAATCCAAGGTTTCCAACCCACTATAATCAAAAGCAAGTTGTGTATGAAAATCCAACTTGAAGGCAGTAGATAGGATAACCATCCCCAAAGCCTTTGTTCTAAAGGTTGGGAGGTCTCTTGAGGGAGTATATCTATTGTCACACTAAACGGAAAGACATACTATGAACCTAGTGTAGAGGCCAGCCGTGTCAGCAACCAAACATCATTTTAATCACGGTGCAAGGGGAGGGAAGAATCTGCCCCCAAGACACTCACCATATAGTTGCCATAGATTGTTTGCTCAAGGGATTCGGTATCCACTTCCATCACTTTGAGTATGCACCTGGAAAATACAAAAAAACTGGCGCCCTCTAGGGGTTGACAAGGTTGTGTGAGTCGACACGATTTTAAGCTGTGGGCTGTGATTATGATGATGACTTATTTGACAAATTAAGAGTGAGTCTGATTGAATTGCTTATCTTGTTTAAAACTTGTGGAAATCTCAAGAACATACACTCTTTGTTTAGATCTTAGGATTAACAAAACAATTGTCTGCTTCTATGCTATGTTTTTCACATTTAAATCAGATTAAGATAATCCAAAACAAGAAAATTTTGCCAAACTGTCAAAAACATGTTGGTCTTAGAACTATTTTAGCGCATTGGGTTTCTATCTTAGTGCATTGGGTCTCTGTTTCAGCGCATTTATGCACTGTTTCAGCGCATCGAGTCTTTATCTTAGTGCATTGGGTTTCTGTTTTAGTGCATTGGGTATCTCTTTTAGCGCATTGGGTCTCTATTTTAGGGCATTGGGTCTCTGTTTCAGTGCATTTGTGCACTGTTTCAACGCATCTGTGCTCTGTTTTAATGCTTTTAGTCTCTGTTTCAGTGCATCTGTGCTCTATTTTAGCGCTTGCAGTCTCTGTTTTGGTGCATCTGTCTTCCGAACTTTAGGTGTGATTTTCTGGATTTTTAGAAATCAGGGCATAGTCGTCATTCTCATTTTTACCAACTTGCAATCACATTTGCTAATTATCCAAATGAAATTCTGCAATTGAGAGTCCAAACACATTTAGGCATCCACTAAATTCATCTATCTACAAAACTAAGATCAAACTTCACAAAGTGCAAAAATCGCCTTTATTTTTCAATCTTTGGTTTAATTCCCACAAACAGGATTTTCGTCCTTTCACTAAGGGAATCACGAACTAAAGATTAAAAATCTCTTAAAGTCATAGAATCTTCATTCTATTTTGACTTTCATCACTATTGCACTACTTCATTCCTTTGATCAAAGGTAGTAGAGTTTGAATAAAGCTTATGCCTATTGTCACAAGATTTCAAAAGAAGTTGGAAAAAGACAAAAGCATAGCA
The DNA here is from genome assembly GCA_007115665.2 of Sequoiadendron giganteum. Taxonomy (NCBI): domain Eukaryota; kingdom Viridiplantae; phylum Streptophyta; class Pinopsida; order Cupressales; family Cupressaceae; genus Sequoiadendron; species Sequoiadendron giganteum. The sequence continues at coordinate 564,531,470 of CM021105.1, read as the reverse complement.
AGTGAAATGGGTGATAATACTGAGAAGGAAGAGATTCCTTTGCATTTTTCAACAATGGAAGAAATAACAAAAGAAAAACTCCAAGAGGCTGAACAAGATCCAAACTTCCATGTTCTTATGGACAAGATGATGGAACGAAACAAGGAAAAATATTTTTATAATTTAGCTATGCAAGAAGCTAAGTTACCATCAAATTTTGACATGGAGAGGTTTAAAGAAAGTCCTGAAACCCCTCTTGACGATGTTAGTGTCCTTACTCAATAGGTCAAGGAACTACAAGGGAAACTACAAGAAATACAAGGGGGAACAAAAAAGAAGTGTGTTTTGGAGGAGATATGTCCTTATCCATTTGATAGAAATTTTCAAATGATTGCTTTTCCAAAACATTGTGAAATCCCTAAGTTTGATAGATATAATGGGAAAACTGACCCCATTGAACATATAAGGGATTTCCGAAATATGAGTTTAGAATTTGCTCATGAAGACACCTACTTAATGCGATTGTTTCCATGAAGTTTGGGTGGACAATCCATGGAGTGGCTTTCAAAGATCACTCCCCCCTTCAAAACCTTTGAAGAGTTGATGAATAAATTTATATCACAATACTCTTACAACATCCAACATTAGATAACTATGCTTGATCTTTGTAAGATAAAACAAAAAGTAGGGGAATCTTTCACTAAATTTTTGCAAAGATGGAGAAAAACATTTGCTAGATATTCTTGTCCTGTTCCTAAAAAGGAAAAGATGGAAATCTTTATCGATAGTATTAATCAAGAAATGAGTTACAGACTCAACCTTCATTGTCCGCCATCATTTGAAAAGTTGATTGAAAACGCAATCACTATTGAGGGAGCATTGATCAAGCGTGGAGTTCTAAAAATTGATAAAGAGGGTTCAAATTTGTACAACAACAACAACAATCATAATACCAACAATGACAAGTCATGATTTTGGACCTGAAATAAAAATGTTGGCAATGATGGGGTAGTGGGTGCTAACAACATAAATTCAAAACCTGTCATTCTAAATGTGTCAGGTGCTCAACATAACAATAATGTTGGACTTTCTAATGCCCAAGGCAATGTTTCTAATCAAAGAAACACAACTAATACTTGTGGAAATAATTTTGGCAATCTCGGTACACCCAGACCGTCATATTTTTCAAATCGACGGAATTTCACTCCCTTGGGTCAATCTTTGGAATCCATTCTCAAAGAATTATTGAATCAAAATGCTATTACATTGCCACCACAAAAAGACTATGAACCTTCAGTTAAACCACAATTGAGGAATGACTCACACTTCTGTGATTATCATAGGTGCAAAGGTCATAAGACAAATAATTGCCACGGGTTAAAGAATATTGTTCAAGATTTGATTGATAATTGTACCATCATGGTTGAGGGACATAATGTCAATAATGATCATCAAGCATTCAAAAAACCACTCCCTAATTATCACAAAGGGGAATCCTTGAATGATAAGGGCAAGAATGTTAATCACATCCAAGACATTATTATCAATCATATCTATACTAATGACCCTCAAATCAATGCTATCCGAATCAAAGGTAAGCCGAAATATCAAGAGGTCAATGCTACTGCAAGGGGACAAGCCAAGATCATTGTCAAAGGTGGCTCATCTAAAGTATCTATTCCCCCTCCAAGTCAATACAATTTGGTTGAGCAATTATGAAAAACATCAGCCCAAATTTCTATCTTGGAGCTCTTGAAGTTATCACCTGCACATAAGGACATTCTAGAAAAGGCTCTTATTGATACGACCGTATCTCCTAATCTAGATACCAATAAATTTCAAGCCATGGTGGGACACTTGTCCTCCAACACATGTTTATCTTTTTCTAAAAGAGATGATTCATCCATAACTCATCCACATAATTCATCACTCTACTTAGAAGTCATGGTTCACAAAGCCCGCATTAGACGTGTCCTTATAGATGGGGGAGCTGGATTAAATATTTGTACTTTGAAATTGGTCGTAGCTTTGGGATATTCAATAGACTCTATAGACCCAAGGAGAAAAATTACAATTAAGGCCTATGATGATGAGGAAAGGACTTCAAAAGGACTCATCATGTTACCAAACAGAGTGGGACCTGTTGTGAAGAATACTTTTTATCAAGTTCTCGATCGAGATCTAACCTATAACATACTATTGGGTCGTCCATGGATTCATGACATGCAAGCTGTCCCATCTACTTACCATCAATGTTTGAAGTTTCTATATGATGGGAAAGAAGTAACAATACCAGCTGATCACAATAGCAGTCAAACTTGTTCTAACCTAAGGGCAACTCAGGACACATTTGTCCCACATAACAAAGAGGCTTTGGCCATCTCTACTCTCAAAAACAAAGAACAAGTGCAAGAAATGATAAGCAATTTTGGTAGCAAGCTAAAACTGAAAGACAAGGGGGTGGGGGAATATTCTTTATCTCTCTCTAATCTACCCCTATCTCCGAGATCCCATGGTCAACCATTGACATCCACACAACAAGCTGTAGCAGTTTTAGCCTCAACTTCAACCCCCATCACCAAGTTTAATGGGAGGTTTATCAAAGGAACTGAAGAGGAAGATAGAGATATTTCTGATTGGCTCTACAAAGGTGAAGAAGAATCCATGCAACATATCAAGTCACACACACAACAATATGGAAAGGGTTATGCTATCATGCAACAAAAGGGTTATGAAGGAAATGGCCCTCTAGGTAAAAGAAAAGAAGGTATTGTTGAACCTGTCTAATTAAAAACAATGCACCCAAAGGATAAAATTGGGTTAGGATATGTTGAGGATATTAAGGAAGAAGTATCCAATGAGGAGTCAGTTGGAAACATTCCACAAATGCAAGAAAATGATTTTGACACTAACTCCAATGAATATGAATGGGACACCATATATGACGATGAATTATGGAGAGATAAACGGGTGGAGGTTATACACAAATTCTCACTTACATTCTTACAAGGAGAAACCTCAAGACCATCGCTTGATTGTGTCTTACAAAGTGATCAGGATTCTAGTGAGACCAATTCGATTCAAAGTGAGATAGATCATTTTGAGGAGGTTACCATCGTAGATCTCCCCTATAATAATGTTGACAATAACATCATGACCCTCACAGCTAAAGACCTTACTCAATCTAATGATTCATTACCTTTGGTTCATCCCGAACTCATTGATTGGGAACAAATTGCACCCATTGATGTCCCAACTTTTCCAAATGATGAAACCATAATAAACTTTCTTTGTTCTTCCCTTCCTGAAACAAGCTCCACCGGGGAATCACCGGATCAAAGTTTTCGACAAGAAAGTGCCAAGTTTCTTAGCTATGAAATAAATAACATAAAAGAAAGACCTAATGGTGAAAACCTAACAAAGGCAGTATTAGGTCAAGAAAAAAGAAAAATGAAAGAAAGATCTAATCGTGAAAACCTAACAAAGATAGTATTAGATCAAGAAAAGAGAAAAATAAAAAGCGTATCCAATCGTGAAAACCTTTCGAAGGCGCCAAAGGATGGGAAACTTGACACTCTTCAAGAGTACTATTAGGAAAGATCTTCCATTTTGATCGAACTAGCGGAGGCACTCAATATAGGTACCACAGAAAAGCCTAAAGTGTTGCAATTAGCTACATCTCTTACAGACGAAGAAGTACCTAAATTCACAACATTTTTCAAAAATAATCAGATTAGTTTTGCATGGTCCTACGCAGATATGCCTGGATTGGATCTGGATCTCATCATGCATCATCTATCTATTACACCGGGGGCAAGGCCTATAAAAAAGAAACTCAGAAAAATGCATCCACACGTCGCATTGTTGGTTAAAGAGGAACTAAAGAAACTTCTAGACATTGGATTCATCTGATCCATAGATTATGCAGAATGGATTTCAAATATTGTGCCTGTTTTAAAGCCAGACGGAAGGATCATAATTTGCAAAAATTTTAGGGATTTGAACAAAGCATGTCCTAAAGATGATTTTCCTTTACCAAACATTGATATGATTGTGGATTTAACTGCTGGACATGCAATGTACTCATTAATGGATGGATTCTCAGGATACAACCAAATAAAGATTGCACCAAAAGATCAGGATAAAACAATGTTCACATGTCCTTGGGGTACTTATCGCTGGAATGTAATGCCATTCGGATTGAAAAATGTAGGAGCTACTTACCAATGAGCAATGACAACAATTTTTCATGACATGATGCATACATTTATGGAGGATTATGTTGATGATCTTGTTGCCAAGTCCAACACTAGAGAAGGACACATTGATATCTTGTCTAGAATTTTCAAAAGAATGGAACAATTCAAAGTACGACTTAATCCTAAGAAATGTGTCTTTGGAGTAAAATCCAAAAAGTTATTAGGATACATTGTGTCAGAAAAAGGAATTGAAGTGGATCTAGCCAAAGTGTAAGCAATACTTGATATGCCACCACTGAGGAACGTCAGTCAACTACGCTCTTTATAGGGATGGCTACAATCCATTCACAGATTCATTGCTCAATTGGCAGATAAGAGTTTACCATTTACATATCTCTTGCACAAGAATGTTCCATTCATATGGGAAAACAAATGTAATGCAGCCTTTGAACAAATAAAGCAATATCTCATGAATCCTCCAATACAAGGTGTGCCTCTCATATTATATATTGCTACCTCAGTAGTATCTTTAGGAGCATTATTGGCATAGGAAGATTACTCGAGAAAGGAACGAGCCATTTATTACATCAACAGAATTAACACGTCATGAGCTAAATTACACCTTCATTGAAAAAGCTTGTTTCGCAGTAGTGTTCACTTCTCAAAAATTATGACACTACATATTGAATCATATAGTAAAGCTTGTGGCTAAGATTGACCCACTCAAGTATCTTCTAAGCAAGGCAACCTTAACTAGCAGGTTGGCTAAATGGGTTATGATCTTGAGTGAGTTTGATATTTAGTATGTGGATCGAAAAGCAATAAAAGGACAAGTAATTACAGATCAACTAGCAGAAGCACCAATGATAGCAGAACACCCAATACATGTTGATTTTCTTGATGCCGATATTTTTACAGTGGATATTCAACAGTCATGGTCACTCTACTTTGATGGTTCTTATACTCAACATGGTTCAGGAGTAGGAATTCTTTTCATCACACCTCAAGGATATACGATCCCAAAATCTTATCGGCTAATGTTCCCTTGTACAAATAACATAGCTGAATATGAGGCATTGATAATAGGCATGAAATTTGCGGTAAATTGGAAAATCATAGAACTTCAAATTTTCGGCGACTCGCAACTTGTCATAAATCAAATCAATGATGAATACCACACTAAAGATGAAAAATTGATACCTTACAAAAGAATGGTGGACAATCTCAAGAAATACATTGTTAATATCCAGTTCGAACAGATTCCACGCATTGATAACAAAGCAGCAGACGCCATGGCTACTATTGCCTCTCTACTCCAATTTTTAGAGAATAAAAAATGGTAAGATTTCCTGGTGGAACAATTGTTTTCTCCCACCCATGATGATTTTGAAACACAAATAATTTTCCATCTAATAAGTTCTGAATCTTCCTTATATGGCCAAATCTACACTTACTTGAAAGATACTACTTTACCCTTAGACTTGTCTAGAAATCAAAAATGAAATTTCATTTGTCAATCATCCCATTATACCTTAATTGGTGACATCCTATACAGGTTTGGTCTAGATGGTACCCTCCTTAGGTGTCTTGAACGTGATGAGTCGGAAAAATCCTTACAAGAGGTCCATGGTGGGATTTGTGGGACACATTCAAGTGGAATAACCTTAGCAAAGAAACTTGTAAGATTAGGATACCACCACTGGCCAACTATGGAGAAAGAATCTTTCGCCTTTGTGAAGAAGTGTGCAAAATGTCAGATTCATGGGAATCTCATTCATGCTTCTGCTTAGGAATTACAACCTTTTACCACAACATGGCCTTTCACTCAGTGGGGATTGGACTTAGTTGGCAAGATACATCCATCATCTTCAAATCGACACAAATTTATCATTACAGCCACTGAATATTTCACTAAGTGGATTGAGGTTGTTCCTCTGACAACTATTACGGGTAAACAAATCTCTTCATTTATCTTGAATCATATTATTTGTAGATATGGCATTCCTAGCTCCATTATAACAGATAATGGTATACCCTTTAAAAATCAAGATGTTGATGAACTATGTGAAAATTTTTGCATCCAACACAGGTACTCCACCCCTTATTATCCACAGGGGAATGGTCAAGCTAAAGATTCAAATAAAATAATTCTAAAATTTTTAAAGAAAATAGTGAAAGAAGCAGGTCATGATTGGCATGTTCAGTTAAATCTAGCATTATGGGCCTATAGGACAAGCATTCCCACACTGACAGGAGCTACTCCTTATTCTTTGGTCTATGGAGCATAATCTATTTTACCACTCGAAGTTGAGATCCCTTCACTTCGAGTATCACTCAAAGGGATAATCAATGATGAAGATTACAGAGTATCAAGGTTACAAGAGCTAGAACTACTTGATGAACGACGTCAAACTGTGGTTAATCACTTGAAGGGATACCAACAAATCATGTCTCGTAGTTACAACCATAGAGTCAAACCATGAAGTTTTCAAGTGGGTGATTTGGTCCTCAGAGAAAACCCTTGAAATCAACAAGATCGGGAAAAGAAAATCAAGTTTGAAGCAAATTGGCTAGGCCCGTTTGTTATCATTACAAACTATGGATCGAGGGCATATCAGTTATTGATAGTAGAAGGAGACCTGTTGGAAGATCCGGTCAAAAAAATTCATTTGAAGGGGTTCTACATTTGAAAAAAAAAAAATCAAAAACAATACAAAAAGTCCTAAAAAAAATAAAAAAATAAAAAATCCATTGCCTTGATGAAAACCTGGAAAACAGGCATCTTGGTAATAGCAAAAAAATCATAAAATCAGGAAAAAGTGTAATAAAAACAAATAGTGAAAACCTGGCAAATAGGCATTGTTTATGATTTCATTTAGCTCTCTCATCTATTAGGATTCATTCTACATATGCATTCTCACATCGAAATCACACACCTCACTATCACATTCACGTCATTTTCCTTGAAACGACAAGGATCTCATCATGGCTTGATGATTTGAGGTTTATCCATCGCAACGGTTGTGTCTAGCAAGAGTCAGAGTACAAGGTCACTAGGGGGTAGTTTGCTTTTCTAAGAGGTAGTCAGCAGCATCTGTCTAGCATCAGAATGTCTAAAACAATAGTTTCTGAGCTTACATGTTTATCTTGATAGATGATTTAAAAGACAAATTGGATGATCTTAATCTGAATAAAATTAATGATATAACCTACAAGTATAAGTTGCAAATTATTGTTTTGATATTTGATGACATCATATCTTTGGAGTGGTTCAATGATGTACTGAACTAGAATCACAAGGAAGAAGTATGATTTTTCTTTGCTTGTTGTCTGTAAGTTAATCATTAGTATTATGCGAATTGGTCACGAGACATGCTCTACAATGTATCATTGATGACATTTCGGAATTTGCATAAGAAAATCTTTAATTTTTGTCTGTTTATGCAAGCAATACTCAGATCATCTTGGTTCAATTATACCTTGATGCTTGTATTAACTTGCTAAATTAAACATTATGGAAGCAGTACTCAGGTCATCACTAGTGCTAACATACCCTTTGATGCTTGTACTAACTTTCAACATATCAAAAGGCTCAATGATGATAACTAAACATAGCAAGAAATGGCAACAAGGAGAATGGTTCATTAATTAATTTAAGGTTGCATTAATTCATATAGGATTGCATAATTCATTTCCATCTTGAGGTTCCTTTTAAATAGATTTTTAAGGGTGGATCACATTCTTACAATATATATTTTTTGACAATGGTTGAGTAAGACTGGACATTTTTTGCATCTCATCATCTCATTATCATATTCCTTATCATATCATTTTCCATAATTATACATCATAGGAATTCATTACATTATGGCGATGATTATCATTCATCATTCATTAACATATACATCTGCATATTTCATACATTCATAAAATAAGAAATTGCATTCATTTTATTTTTTTGTATCATAAGATCATTACATAAGTGCATTTTTATCATCATCATCATCATACATTACACATTTCATCTAAAAAGCATTCACATCTTATATATTGCATTCCATACATACATCATAAAAGAAATATTATCATCATTACATCATACATACATATAACATATAAAAATCCAAATAAAACATCCATAACATATGCATAAATCATCCATAGCACATATATAATCAAATTGCCATTGTATATCATAGATCTCATCAAAATAAATGTCCAAGAATACAAGGATATCAAATGTTTCAAAAATATATATCATACAATGGCATCAATGTGTATAATAATTGCTCATCAAGGAGGGGGATCTGGTCGTAGCTCATGGCTACTACTGCCGTCGGAGGTAGCATTTTTTGCTGGATCTCTGCTTCCGGAGGCTCTATTCTCTATTTTGGGTGGCTGGCCCACACTCCTAGAAACACTCCTAGAGTGACTACATGAGTGAGTCCGAGACCGAGTACCTGACTGAGTGAAGGTTATCCGCCACTCAGGTGGCATTGCCTCAAAATACCGCATCCTATAATACTCGGCCTCCCGAGCAGTCTCTAATCCCTCGGTCACAACCTCTTCAATAGAGGTGCTCTCCACTAACCTCAATAATCTCTTAGCTACCCCCTTGACCTGTATGCATCTCTCTTGGAAGCTATCCCTCTCGGCCATAAGCTATGCTATCTGTCCCTGTGACTGGCTGATGGTCACCTAGGCCTGTGCTAGCCGACTCCTTAGAGTCTGAACCTCAATCTGCATAGCATCTACCTATCCCTGTGATGGAGCCCTGATGGTGATCCACGGTGCTGAAGTACTGGCCTGACCCACTACTCTAGATGTCTGTGGCCTGGTATTGAAGGGAATATCAAAGAACAGTTTCTGTCTCCCACCACCCCCATCATCCCCATCATCAGAGTCATCTGACTCCTCCTTTGTCCCCTCGATCTCAAAGCTCTCATCATCTATACCCATAGCTCCCCCACCAATGTCTGCCTATACCTGCCCCTAATCTTGTGGCTACCCTGCTGTTGGATGTTCCTATGGCTGTTGTACCCCTGCCTGGAAAATTGGACCTCCCATCAATGGGGCATGCTCATCTGGACTAGTAAACCATGGAAAGGGATGTGCGTAGAAATATGCAACATAATCACCTGTCATCCCTACATCTATAACCTCTAGTCGCGTGGTCCAATCATCAGGCTGCAGCTCAAGGTACTCCTCTCTGGAAGCCTCAATGGTCAAAAATTGGCCCTCACTTTGGTATGTCTCCTTGATGCCTAGCATACTGTGCCATCCCCTGGGGCATCATCTGAACCCATCCAAACTATCTCAGAACCCTCCGACTTAGAAATCTCTCAATAATGAAGGGGGTGCATCCAATCAAGTATCTCAGCCTCGCAACATATGGCATCTCTAGGTCATCTATCTGCCATGGGTCACAATCCACATATGGTCACCAGATGACCGTGTCCAAATCATCCAGTATCCATCGCCAGTACTCTAGTTTGCCCAGCCTTGACTGGACAAGGGGCCCTGTGTATGCATAAACGTATGGAAATCTGAGAGGGTGATCTCTCCTGACAATAAGCCGAGTGATGGAAAAATGCTCCCATGCAAATAACTATAAAAGAGTCACCCCCTAGGAAAGACTCTTCCCACCTGTATACACAGCCCGATGAAGGTCATGATATAGATGGGCTAACATGCATGATCTCCATGCATATCTGGTACGGTGGAGAAGCATGTCTTCCAAGATCCGACCCCACCCTAATGATAGTCCCTTTGACCTACGATCAGGACAAAGGAAACCACCGATCATCCCTGCCAAAACTGACGACAATGGGGCGTACCTCTCCGTCATCTCCTTCTACGGAATCTCAAAACCTCTATACCCCCAATCTCCTTGTGATCATAAATCACAAGCTCTCCAACCACAAGAATACCTAAAATCCTGTAGACATCCTTTGGCATCACTGTAATCTCTCTTGTCGGTAAATGGAAGGTGTTGTGCTCACTGTGCCACCACTCTGGTAGGACAGTCAACAGTCCCTTGTTGACCCGATACTATGGGATACTCAACAGAGCTCTCAAGCCACACTAGTCTATCACTGCCAAATCATCAGGGGACAGCTGGGGAATCATCTCCCATGTCTACAAAAATCTCTCTCTGATCTGAAGGAGACCAAAATCCTCCTTTACAAAATTATGAAGCAAGCATGCAAAATAAATCAGCAAATGAATATCATCAATAAATAAATACATCAAACAAGTTTACATCACACCTAATTTGTTTTTCATATCGCATGGAAACAAATTTAACAGTCATCATGACTTAATTTGACTTTCAAACAGGAAAACAAATCTATCATCTGATTTGTTTTTCATATCGCATGGAAGCAAATTCAACAGTCATCATGACTTAATCTATTTGACTTTCAATCAGGAAAGCAAATTATTATCTCTATTTTGTTTTTCATATCGCATGGAAGCAAAATTTATCAAATCTATTTGTTCTTCAAGCACGAAGGAAAATTTATCAAATCTATTCATCGATGATATTCAAATGCGTGAAAAATTTGCTGTCTAATCTAGCAGCAATCATCAAGCATGCATCAATTTTTATTTTTAATTATAAATTGGCAAAAATTCATAAATGCGCTAAAACAGTCAATCAATGCGCTAAAACCATGAATGCGCCATTTTATTTCATGGATGACCTAAAATATTCCACTGATGCACCATTTCATGTATGCGCTAATTCATTAATCAAATGCACTATAACAGTGCATGGATGTGCTAAATTACCTATGCGCTACTTTATCATTGTCCGCAGGCAAGTTTCATGGATGCGCCATTTTATCTATCCTATGCACTAATTCCCCTATGCATGATTATTTGGCCTCTATGCGTGACTGTTCTATTCCTATGCGCGAGCTTGGATGCACTAAACTATCTACCATATGTGCTAAAAGACCTATCGCATGCGCTAAAACAGAATTTCGAAATTTCAAAAAAAATTGAAAAAACATCTAAAAACTCATAAAATTTTTACGGAGAGGTTTGGATCGATTTACCGGAGGTCCATACGTCAGTGATCTCTGATGACGGCAACCTCGCTCGAATCTATGGCTCTCATACGGGATCGGCATCACTTTTATCTCTCTAAAAGCTCCAATTTTTCTCAAAGGTTATTGTTCAAATGAAAGTGACATTTCACCTTTTTCATCTTTTAAAAGGGTAAAAATAACATTTATTATTGGGCAAAGTGCTATTTCGAGAGTTAAATTGCCATTTTTTTCTGAAATCATTTGAACATCTTCCAAATCAGTCTCATAATTATTCTCATCACACGATTCATCTCTCGAGGGGGCATATAGCATCATCAACAATTTTTCAAAGTCATGGGAAAATTCTTTGAAGCAATGCGTAAAACACATCACTTCAAAGAGGGGAAAAATGTAGGCATCTAAAAATGGTCACGGTTGATCGAACCTATTAATTAATTAAATATAAATTATTTAATTAATGTTCTTAAGTCTTCTACATATAAATAAATTTAATTATTTATTTATATTATTCATTTTCTAATTCTTCTAAATTAATTAAATAAACGAACTTTATTTAATTAATACTATCTTCCTCTTAATTAATTAGATAAATTTTATAATTTATTTACATTAATTATAAAATTTTAAATTCTAAATTTAAATGATTATTCTTCCCTCCACATTTAATTAAATATTTTCAATATTTAATTATTTTCCAAGTTCCCACTTCTCTCACAAAAATTAAATATTCTTAATATTTAATTAAAAGGCTTTTTCCTTTTCTCATAATTAAATATTTACAATATTTAATTAAAGCTTTTTCACATTTCTCTCCCACATAATTAAATATTTATTTATGTAATTATGAGAGACACTTTTCAATTTGTCTCTTCATTTTCTATCTCTCAGAATTCTATCTTTTTGAATTCTCAATCTCTCATCGTTCATTTCAACAGGTTTGAACTCGACCATCGATCTTGGCCAATCGAATTCCTACCTTCAAAAATCTATAGATACAACTCTTTCATGAGCTAAAAAGGACCTCGAATCTCATACTTTCATGCGTAGTTATTATAGTCACAATCTTAGCAATTCATAGCATTTTTAATTCAATAGTTCAATCTTGTAGATGCATATGCATTCATATTAATCTCATTCTCTCAAGTGCCATTCTATAAGTTGTGTTTACACAATTGAGAGCAAACATATTGAAGCGAATCCTTGGAGATAGAGGACAATGGAACGAATTTGAAGAAGCTGTTGTCAAGAGTTTGCATTTGCTTTATTTTATTTAGTTCTCTTCAATTTAATGTTCCATTGGTGTATTGGTTTAGTTTCAATTTAATTGACACATTTTATCATACACAAGTATCACTGTAAATCAGGATATCGTACTCATTGATATCCGTCCTCTATTCGGGATTTGTTTGTCCTGAGAGTTCACAACAAACATCGAAGGATATCTTGCATTAGATTGGTCACATCTGATTCTAAGGACCAAGCATGGGGCTAAGATGAAACTATTGTCGAAAACTCTACATTCTGAACATGTCACTGACGAGGCCTTGCTCAACTTTGAAGAAGCACATACTTCAATCACCTGAGAAGAAAGGTTCAATGTGGAATTTCTTGAAGAAGAGGAGGCTACTAGCTCCCGGATAGAAGACAAAGAAAATTTGTTGAAAGAAGTTATTGATATAGACCCTTTCAGGAATTACCATGCAATTGGCCTCAGAACCTATGTTATACATGAAGAAGGGCATATAGTACCCAAAGTTACTAAGGAGCCTGGGGGTGAACTATGTTCGGAAATATGGACTTTGTACTTTGATGGCGCAAGATGTAGAGTGGGAGTTGGAGCGGGAATTTTTCTGAGATCCCATTCCGATGAAAATAACTTGAGGTCGTATTGCTTACAATTTGTGTGCTCAAACAATGAAACAGAATATGAGGGTCTTGTCCATGGTTTAAGCCTTGCAGAACAAATGGGTGTAAAGCAGATAAGTGTGTTTGGAGATTCAAAGCTGGTGGTCAACCAAATTCGTGGAACTTCTATGAAGAATATTCATATGCGATCCTATCGACATAGGGTCTGGGATCTGATTGACAACTTTGAGGCTTTCAATATTCAGGCTATTCCTAGGGAGATAAATTTTGAAGCCGACAAAATGGCGACTATTGGGGCTCAGTTTGACCCAGCCTCTAAATTATTGAGAAATAAGCATGCAGTGAGGGTAATTGTAAGACCTGCTATCCCCGATAATAATCAATATTGGCAGGTGTTCGATAGTGACTCTCATATTGCATCATTCCTTCAGTCATCTAGGGAATTCATTGATCAACTACACTCGAAGATTGCCGAAGCTTACGGAGATCAAATCATCCAATTGAAATCCAACAAGCTCTTGAGGGGCCTAGTCACTCTAGAGAGCCTACTCGATTCTGATGATGCAATGAGAGACAAAAGGAAGCTCATGGCCAAAAAAGGTGATTACACCGATTTGCATATCGGGGAAGATAGAAAGCTTAAAGTTGGGAAAGAAGTGTTGCAAAATAATAAAGATAGACTAAGACACTTCTGCGAGGAATACTTGAGTGTAGTAGCCCGGTCATATGATGATTTTAAGGGATATGATCTCAGAATCATCGAGCATACAATTGAGTTGTCAGAAGCGGCGAAGCCAATTTGTCAAAGGCAGAGACCTATGAACCAAAAGATAGAATCTCTCATGTCACAGGAGTTAAATAAATTGATCGCATCCCGAATAATGTTTCTGATCAAACATAGCATTTGGGTGTCAAGCCTAGTGCTAGTCCGGAAGAAAAATAGAGATATACGAATATGTGTGGACTTTCGAGACATAAATAGAGCATCCTTAAAGGATCATTACCCCCTACCTTCAATGGAGGTAATTCTACAAACTGTAGCTGGCTCCGAAATGTTTTCAATGTTGGATGGTTTTTCCGGCTACAACCAGATTCAGGTAAAGGAAGAGGACCAACACAAGACAACGTTCACCAGTAAGTGGGGGACTTATGCATATGCTAAGATGTCTTTTGGGCTCTCAAACACTGGATCCAGTTTTCAGAGAGCCATGGAAATTGCTTTTAAAGATTTGATCCACAAGATTATACTCATCTACTTGGATGACTTGACAGTATTCTCAAAATCTACTGATGATCATTTTGATCATTTGGAGCTGGTTTTCCAGAAGTGCCTAGAATTCAGGATTTCTTTAAATCCAAAGAAATGTGAGTTCGGATTTCCCTAGGGGAAGCTATTGGGATATGTTGTCTCTAAGGAGGGCATTGCTATTGATCCAGAAAGAGTTGATGCGATTTGAGAACTCCCGTTACCTATCAACAAAAAGGTTGTGCAGTCTTTCCTAGGTAAGGTCAATTTCATTAGCCGATTCATTGCAGATTTTGTGGGGATCATTAGGCCTATTACCTTAATGCTGAAGAAGGACCAAACTTTCAAATGGACGACGGAGGCCAGAAAATATTTTGAGCTTATAAAGGGAGCTATATCTTTTGCTCCTATGTTGGTTAACTCGAATCTATGAAAAGATTTTATTATGTATGTTTTTGGTGGTGGCAATAGTATTGCCATGGTGCTTATGCAAAAGAATGATGAACAAAAAAGGGAGTCCCCTATTGCTTTCTATTCATGAACCTTGAAAGAGTATGAAGTTAAGTACAACTTTGTAGAAAAGTAGGCCTTTTCCATTGTTAAAGGGCTTAATAAGTTCCGATATTTGATATCATATAACAAGGTGATTGTTTGTGTACTGCATGCTAGTGTGCGGGAGTTTATCATGGAGGGGGAAATCACTGAAAAAAGAGCCAATTGGATCACTAAGATCCTAGAATATGATATTGAAGTCAGACTTGTCAAGACTGTCAACTGTGCAAATATCTCACTGAAAATAGTGAACTAGTGGCAGACTTTGAAGTTCTGGAACCTATGTTAATAAACGAAGAGAGTTCTTAGAGCAACTGGCTTGATGATAGAATAAATTTCATGCAAAAGGGAAGGTATCCAATCGATCTCCCATCTTTTAAAAGATGTTTCTATCACCTACAAAATAGCAATTATGTTCTCTTAGAGGGTGTCCTATTTAAAAGAAATTTTAAAAGCATCCTGTGAAGATGTGTGAATGAGGAGCAAGCTAAGAAGATATTAGATCAATACCATAATAGCCTAGCCGGAGGACATTTTTCTGCAAGAACCACAATAATTAAAATTATATGTGCTAGTTATTTTTGGCCAACACTTTTTAATGATGCATTTTCATTGATTAAGTTTTGCAAGGAACATCAATTCCATATCGGGAAGAGACAAAATGTTGCTATGCCTTTAAGGCCTATAGTGGTAGAAGAACCTTTTTCTCAATGGGGCTTAGACTTCATTGGGATGATTAATCCTTTCTCTTCAGTTGGACATAGATGGATATTAACAAAAATCGACTACTTTACTAGGTGGGCAGAGGTAGTGCCTTTAAAAAATGCAACAAAAATAGAGATTGTTAATTTTCTTGAAAACGTGGTGGCCAGATTCGGCCCGCCTAAAACAATCATCTTTGATAATGGTAAGGATTTTCTTAGCTCAAAGATCAGTTAGTTTGCACTAAAGTATGGAGTGTTCCTAGAGACCTCCTCTAACTATTATCCCCAAATGAATGGCCTCGCAAAGTCTACTAACAAAAACCTCATAAGGTTAATAAGGAAAATAGGCTCGAAACACCAGAAATAGTGGCATAGGAACCTTTGAAAAATGTTGTGGGTAGACCGAATCATGCCTAAGTAGATATTGAAGACATCTCCTTATGAGATGGTGTACAGGAAGGAGGCATTGTTGCATATTGCCATGGAAATTCCTGCCCTACAGTTGCTTAAATCCCTAGAAATTGAACAAAACGGAGCAATGGAGGTGAGGTTTTCCGAGTTACTTGAGGTGCAAGAGATAAGAGAGCATGCCCTGGAAGCGATGAATAGCTGGCAACAGGTGCTAAAGAAATGGTTTGACAAAAAGGCTTCAGATCAAGGGTTACAATGCAGAGATTTGGTTCTTAATTTTAATGAGCACAGAGCAAAGCCCAGACAACACGAAAAATTTGACAATCTCTAGGAAGGGCCATTCAAAATTTCCTAGTGTAAAAAATTCAACTCTTTCGAGTTGGAAGATATGGAAGGTAACGCCCAGAGCATTCTAGTCAATGGAATACATCTAAAAAGATTTCATTAATTATGCTTGTGTGATGTTTTTATACATTGTATATATGTAATTATTTCTTCCTGCTTTAAGTTTTGGATCTTCTATGTGTAAGAAATGAAATGAAATAACAGCAATGGTGTAGAAAAATAAAAGAAAATATTGTAAATGGGCTAGGTTTTCTAAAAAGACATATATTATATTCATAAGAGCCAAAAATTTACAATATATTTGGGGGGCCAGAGGCCTTGTATCAGTATTTACATGTGTCCGCTATAGAGCGAAGCTTGAGAGATAAAAACAAAAATGGGGATTATCTTCATTCTCAAAGTTATCAGTGGGAAGGACCAGCAATCATAACAACAGGCGACGCAAGATCAGGGAACACCATTCTTTCGAAATATTCATACCAATGAAGATTTTGGAATGGTTCAATGTAGTGCACATGCATGAGAAAGTAGCAGTCGACACAGACCTTGGCATGATGCTCCTCATGAGTTTTCTGCTCGAAGTCGAAGAGGAAGGGCCTTGTTGGAATAGGTCCTCCATGCAGTTGTTGCAGGTGAATGTTGCAAACTGAAGGGATCCCATGACCAAATTGGGTTGTGTGCACAATATGATCTAGGCCTCTGTTGTAGCGTCGAGGGAAGATCCGCTTTGTCAGCTTTAAGATTTTACATTGAGAAACGCTAATGTCCAACAGTGAGGTAACAAAATGGGAACAAATGCTAGTATTCACCTGGTATTGCTCTGCATACTCCATGCAATCTTTCCCTAGGACCCACTTGATTTCCTTCACATACAACAGGTTCTTCACACATATCATGTGCTTTAAGCACCTGCATCTATTTTTTCCTAGAAAGGTAGCTTGAGTCTTCTTGCAGACAAGCCTTACAGGCATTTCCATGCTATTTTCTTCGAGCTAAGGGACGAAATTGGTAAAGAAAGAAGAGATAAAGTTAAGCTAGGAAGGCTAGAATATTTTTTAATTTGCAATGCTACAAAAGGGTCTTATTTATAGACTGGCTAAGGTTCGCCAGCCAAGGAAAGCCATAATTACGACTGAGCCAAAGTGTGTCGCATTACCTCGATTTTCAGTGTTGTAGCATGTGAGGTGATGGGAATGTGTAGGTACAATATGAATCTTGCTTTGTTGAGTTGCCACATTCATTAGACATAGGCTAGGTGTCAACACAAAGGGCTATCATCCCATTCAAATCAAGGAAAAATTATTTGGAAACGCTGTTGGGTGACGTGCCCAAGTACGATCAATGGAATTAGTAAATGCATAAAGCCTACAATTTTTTTTTTTGTAGGGTTGCCTTGGTTCATCTTTCAAGAAAAATCAAACTCCATCACACATGAGAGGCTATCTCTTAAATGCTTGAGCAATTTGGCTAGTTGGCCACACAGAATGGCAACTTGGTATGAATGGCTAGCATGTACCCTTTTCGGCCGCTTTTCTCGAAAATCAAAAAGGCAAGTTATGGCATGAAGAGAACATATTTATTGCAAAAATTTACCAAGGATTAAACAACTAAGGCATTCGCAAGAAGAAATAAATTTTTAGAAAAGTTTTGCAGAAAAGTTCTTACGAATATCAAAAATGGCTGAAATTGCAGAGAACCCATCACAGATCCTAACCCAAGCAACTATAATCAAGCAAATGAAGAGAGCACCCTACATGTAGCTCTATGACCAAGAGTCTTATGCCACTCCAAGCATACCCACAAATCCTTGTTGGCCTTTCACTCATCCGGTGGACCAGAGGTTATTGAATGCAATCCCTCACAGAGATCAGGCATTGGTTGCAGAGGATTGGGATAACTTCTTTGATCTTGAGTTATCTCACAATCCTAAGAGCCTTAGGGAGGCTGCATGCAAAAAAATGAAGCATGTAGCAAACCAATTTAACATGCGTATGTGGTTTTGTGGGCTTGCACAGTACATGGTTCCTTTGGTACACCCATACCCAAAAATTGTGGCAACATGCGTGGCATGTTTTGACCTGCACGCTGGGGTAATCAGCGACACTAATTTTGGGGTAGTCATTAGCCTTGGAGCTTTTCAAGACATGTTTTCTGTCTCGCTCCCTCTTACCTAAGAGGTTGAGATTTTTGAAGTGAAAAGAATGCAGCAAAAGTGGAGAGAGCTCCAAAAGGCACAACAGTTTTATCGCTCTAAGATCAATCAGCCAACGAGTAGTTCAGTAGCACCCAAATTCCCTTTTAATTTGAAGGCCCTGAAAGGTGGGTCTTCCTCTATCACTTCTATGTTGGCACTGGTATGTGGTTTGGACATGAAAAAACATGTTTTTGAGTTTCAAATGTGCCTCAGCTTCATCCTGAAAAGGAATTATGAGGTTCCACTCTTGGATTTTGCAAGAGTTGTTAGTGATGGAATTTGGTAGCAGCTGTAGGAATTTGGGGTCAGCTCTAAGTTCAGGTATTCATCTTTCCTGGCTTACCTAATTTTGCACCAGAACCCAGATTACTTTTTGGCATCCATGTCTCTATCTCTTTTTGACGAGGGTGGCCTAGGGAAACTGGTTTTGACATGGACCCCTGTCATGTCAAAAACCTTTAATTATTATGCATTTTCAGATTCATTCATAGGCCCAACTCTATGGGATTTGGATAGATCTTGCATCAATACGACCAAATGTATATCGCCTCGACAAAAGTCCTGGTTGGGGAAGCTAGTTCCACCCTGTGATTGGTTCTTTGGTGTGGATTTCACCATACTCCACATACCAAGTTTCATCCACGAGCCCTTCCAACTTCCCCATTTACTTTCTGACAGAGTGTTGGCCCTGGAGGCAATGAGGCAGCTATGTACCCTTGATGATGATTACTGAGGGAGAAACACTTAACCTCCTATTTGCTACTACCAATCATGTTTGGATCCATGTCACTGATTAAGAAGAGGACTTCAAAGAATGATACCTCAGTGATTCTACTTTCAAAGTTTGGTCACCTCGAGTTGGTACTGATAGAAGATTACTGGCATTACAATCTCAACAATAATTTATTATGGGTTGGCATCAAAATCCCACATTCACCTAGGCCATTCTGGGACCTTCAAAGGAATGTTGAGGAAGGGAATTTAAGTAAATATGTAGGCCTTGAGTATTTGCCTATAGAGGATGGTCGACTGCCATGGCTGAATTATTATTACATCATGGGGAAGGCCAACCCAAAGCATAAGATCAACTCCTCCCTGATCACCCAATTGACTAAGCTCGGTTGGATTCCCGAGAAGATTCAAGCCTTTTGGGTATACCCGTAGGAGACTCTGGCAACTGGAAAGCTTCATGACAAGGTATCCCTTGATGAAATATTTGATGATATCTGGGAGAATGAGCATCCAGATATTGAAAAGTCTCTGAACCGTTCAATATTCATGCAACAATATAGAAGAGAAGAGGTTTTTGTGGAATCTGAGGAGGAGGTAACTCAGAATCCCCCTACCATTTCCATGAGTCCAATGCGCGAGAAGGATACTGGTAAGCAGCCTGCACAGGAGGAAGAGGTGCATGCACAAACATCAGATCTAGCCGAGTCTTCTAAATCAACACAAAAGCAAGGGAGGACTACCAGAGGATGGAGGTGGGTCATTCTTGACCTTGATGATCCTCCGGAAGAAAAGCGAAAATGAACTAGAGAAGCTGGTGGGGAGGAAGAGTAGTTGATGAAGGAAGTAGTCAAAATATCTGCATCTCCGCATGAGCCTCAGGTAAATTTTCCTCCCTCTTTTCTCTCTTCCATGTCTCTGGTTTCTTCCTCATCAGCCCCTGCTTTTTCATCTACGCCAGTTTTCTTTGCCACTAGATTTCTCGAGTAGTCAAGTCTTGCCCCTCCTAGTTTCCCACCTTTACCCTTCACTTTCCATCCCCTGCCCATAATGCAATTTAGTGTAAGAATTGGGCTCGTGGGCCAACAATTTTTATCTCTGAGGCCTAGCCTTGCGGTTGGCACATCTCCAATTTTCCCTTACGCCTCGTTTCCATCTCCTCCGAATGGCCAATTCATTTCATCATTCTCCCTGACTATTATAACACGTCCCAACAAGACTTCTAATGCATTGAGTACACTGTCTTTCCCGTTGGCCATCCCTTAGGAGTATCCTTTTGCTGGTGGCCTGGGTATCCCTACCTAGGAATATTTCTCATATGTTGGTGCAAATAAGAGTGCTCGCAACAACCGGATCAACAAAAGAAGAAAAAAAGACGCAACCAGGCAGGCGGAGCCCCACTTGCAAACCGTATTCAATGAAAGTTAGAATTCCTTGATGTTTACAAAATCACTCCTAATGTGATCAAGGTTGTAGGTGAAATGCTGCTGAGTGATTATTCTATGAATGCTATCGAGTTAGATTTGTAGCAGGCCTACCCACGAGATAAAGTTGAGCTAATGGAGGAGACCCAAAAAATAGTGACCACTAATTTTCTCAAGCTCAGTCGGTAGGCAAAGAAGAAGGATAACTAGATAGTGGAGCTCAATGGAAAAGTCGACATCTAGGTAAACAAGTTTAAAGCCCAGGAGAATGAAATAAGTCGCCTAGAGAAGGAGTGGAGTGCCTTCAAAAGTCAAATTAAGGAGCTGCAAAACTTGAGCGCAGAGATCGTTTCGACTCTCCAATAGGAGGTTGAGCAGAGCTGAGCAAACAAGGAGAAACTCCGCGCTAAGTCTAACCTTCTAACTAAGGGAATGAAGGAACTCTGGGAGAACACCAATGCCAAAATTAATGAAATGAATGCCAATCTAGAGCTGAAAATTCAAAGGGCCAAGCAGGCTAAATTGGCCCTGATAGAAAAAGAAAATGAAGTTTTCACTTTGAGAGAGCAGATGTCTACATTGGACAGAAGCTTGTTAGAGCTAAAGGCAAGTTTGAGTAGCAGAGAGGCAGAATTGGCTACCTTAAGGACCCAACCCCTTGCACCCTAGATCAGCTCATTGGAAATTGCCAAGAAATTTTATGCATCATATTGGGACAAGTTGAAGGCGTTGTGCCTTACTCTTCAGCCCACCTTGAAATTTATGGCACAAGCAGCTAGCCTTTGCGAAATAGTGAGTGAATCAATACAACAAGTTCGGGAGTTAACTTGTAACAAGGTTCCAGAGGCTAGAATTTTATTGGGCAAGTTGTATATAGCTTCCGATGAAGCATTGAGTAGCGTCGGCATCAATGACAGAATGATGATGGCTATGGGCGTATGTATCCTCATCTCTATGCATGAGGCCATTCAACAGGTAGCATAATGCAGAGCTCGGTTGAACCAAGTTACCAGCGATATGCAGACAAAGTTTTCCCATTTGACTCAGTGCGGTCTTCCTTTACCCTTCATTATAGATCAGGTGATAGCAGATGTGGAGCATACTGTTGCTATGATCGAAGAAAATAAGCAGGACCTTTCTATCTTCCAAAATTTTGATCAATGTGTGACTACGAAGGAAATTGATGGAATCATGCATCAATTGGCATAGCTCTTCTTCCAATTAGAATTGGAAACAAAGGTATCAGGTGGATTTCCCTGCAAGGGAATTATCGATCTTAGGCTAGCTCATGAACATCTGCGAGCTCTCTCTACACCGTCGAATGAGGTCTGGTCCAGTTTCCAGGCCACTCTCTCGAGGTTGTGAGCATTTTTGATGCTAAACCAAATTTTATGGGGTTCTTCATTCCACGAGCGAAATGCCCCTATGATTCACCAAACTGTTCAACAAAAAACTGCCAAAGCCTTTGTAGTTGTATATTTACCTTTGTAGCTGTGCCTTAACTTACAAATGTTCACTACCCTTGGAGTGCTCCATGCGGCTTCCTCGTGAAGCTTTTCACTTTTCTTTCGCTTCGCTTTTTGGAGTCTTAATCTACGTGCCGCGTGCCTCTCTCTGGCTACTTTCTAAGCTTGGCTCACCTTGTACTTTCTTTTTCTCAGAGCACTCCACATGGCTCCCTCTCGAGGCTTTCTGTTGGGCATCTTTTCGACTTTCTGTCGAGCTCTGTTTGGGTTACACGTGGTGATTGTTTCCATGCTATTTATCTTGGAATTGTTGTTGCACTTGTTATACTCGCCTGCTACCAAGTTTTCACCTCTGGCACTGCGTGTTCATTCCTACTGCTACTTTGTTATTCGTTTCTTGTCGTGGCTTTGTTGGCATCCTTTTGAATGGTCGATAATTGCTATAGTGGCTCGAGGTGATCTATACCATCCATCTTTGTTGTCGATTTTCCTTCTCTTTGTTTGTTTCAGGTGGTGGACTGGCCAATAAATACGGCCATGTTTCTTTTGTTTAGGTTGTTGATTAAGTTTGCAAAACTCCCAAGAACTGGGAAGAAAGCCTTTTGTAATAGTTTCATTTAATTCGAAGACTTCGGACTGTGCCAAATAAATTCGACCTCTCCGTTTTCAAGCATTTTTTAGAACTATTGGTCTATGTTGTTACCTTCTTTTCGTATGAATGCCTGTTCTTTAGCTTATGTAATCTTTCATAGCTCGAAGAATACAGATCATGTTTCTTCGACTCCTCTATGTTAGATAAAGTTATTCTTGATTATATTATGCAAATTAGAGGGTATTTTTATGTGATAAATGCTTTTGAGAAAAATAACTTAATTAACAACATTTTGGTGGTTTGGGCCTTTGCATTTTGCACTATGCTCTATTGAAATTCATCTATGATCATGGCGCATTGCCTATAGTGTAGTTTTTACTTTCTCGCTATCTTTCTAACCTTTTTCTCCCCACTAAAGGAAGATTCGGCTTTGATAAAATCTTGGAGATCACTTAGCTAGCACACAATGTCCCCCAATAGCTAAGTTGTCTATAAGACTGCTGCTACATGCAAAATTCTACATCAACAATACCAAAGTCTAAAAATTTTGAGACCTATCATTGGAACCCTAGCATCTACAATATTAAAATCTTTGCATACTAGTCCCTCACCTAGGGTTTTTCCATTCATTAAAATCAAACCCCTCGTCTATCATTTGTTGATAATGGGAGTTGATCTAGAAAATCATCATATAAATTCCTCTACATGTAATCAATATGACTAGAGTGTTGCTTTGGTGGTGCCATCTCAAACAACTAGGGCTTTCTTATAATTCAAATTCTTGAATAGACTAGGGCTACCTAGAAAGTGAAATTACAACACATTTATGTAATTTCTAACAATTCAAAAGAACCAGTAACCCTATATCAGAAATCAACAACCTCCTAACTAGTAAACCACAACCTTTCACAAGAATTATAGTCAAATTTAAACCAGTGATACATAAATTAACTCACGGGATTTCGCACCCTACAAAGAACCAAACTTTCGCTATGATTTCTTGAAAAACTTTATCTCTAGCTTTGAACTGCTTCAAAAACACTTGAATTCTTTTGTGGTGAAGATAGAATGAAATGAAAATCTTTATGTTGATTGAATTTAGCTAGTAGATGACTCATCTGCCATAAAAGCCCATTTGCATGTCACACCAATGACTCCAATCGCATTTGATGCAAATTTATAACTCAACCGTTGATCTTTTATTTCTATCAGATCATCGAACGACCACCTTCAAAAAGGCTGATGTAGTCACCATGTTAGCATTGAGGACCCACCACAATACACAGCTTCAAAGGGATACACGTGGCACCCGCCCGTGATATCACAATCACTAAACAACCTGCATCTTTGGATCACGTGATGGCGGGCAACTGTTGATTCCCACCATCAATGACTAGGTTCACTCATAGCAGTCATCAGCATCAAATATGACCATCGACCAACTTTATCATCAGGATTAAAACACCGCCATCGATCTCGAGAACGTGCATCCTACAACTCTTTTAATAACCCACCATTTAACATATTAAAACTCGATGCAAATATTAAACATTTTATTAATCCCTTTTCTGCATCGACAGCTGAGACACGTGGCACCTGCCCATGATATTGCAATTAGTTGAAACCTAGTGGTGATGTCTTCACAAGATCACAGGGAATGGTCAAGATCAACAATAAGAAGATCGATGGTTAATAAAATACTTTCCTTGCAAAATAAGATAATTATTAAGAGGGGAAAGGGGACATCGCCTACGTCAATGACGAATGAGGGCATACGGTTGTTCTTAAAATGTGGGGCATGGACCATCATAGACTTAGGAAATTATAGTCAAGGTGAAATATTAACATAATTTATAAAAAGGGGCCTGGCCTAAACAAGTCAATGGGGCATAAGTCATTTTAAGGCCTCTCTCAGAAGTAACGATGAAATAGATCCCACCTAGGGTTTAAGATAAAAAAATCAGGATTTCATGAAGGCAAAGATAAAACCCCAACCTTAGGCCTCTTGAGAGTAACATAATAGACCAGTAACATGGTAGAAAACTAATGGAGCACAAAAATGAAAATTGAGGCTCCATCATCGGCTCCAGTTGGGGACGTTCATTCCACTAGAATGAAGCGATAATAATAGAATCTTAGGTAGAGAAGACCAGTTGCAGAGACAACCAGAAAAGAGGATTATCTGGACAAGAAAATCCAACCAAAAGGAAACCTATAACTAACATATGTACAAACCTAAACCACTCTTCATGGAAAAAAATACTTCAGCTGAAGTATAACTTCAAGAATTTTCCATGAACTGGCAATTCAGGAATATCACCTGTCATTTCTTGGAGGAAATATGAATCTTCCCCCCACTTATTATTCACCAGGAATGGACCCAACCAAACTACATCAAATTTACCATTGTTTCCTTTGTCTTCCTACCTGGCATTCCACATCAGAACCATATCTCCATTTTGAAAGCTCCTTGCAGTTGTATTATTGTCATAAAAATTCTTCACTTGCAATTTCCCATTTCCTTATGGATTGTAAGGTGATGAGTAAGAAACTTGGATGCCATGCTTCTCATAAAACATATATTCTTCATACTTGAAACACATTGCATTGTCTGACACAATCTTCTCTAAACATCCAAATCTAGTCACTATACTGTTCATTAAGAAATCAATTACCAACTTACTAGTCGCTTTCTTTGTTGGAATCGCTTCCACCCACTTGGTAAAGCAATCAATGGCCACCAATATTCATCAATGGCCCCTAATTGATTTACAT
This sequence comes from Sequoiadendron giganteum, assembly GCA_007115665.2. Classification (NCBI taxonomy): domain Eukaryota; kingdom Viridiplantae; phylum Streptophyta; class Pinopsida; order Cupressales; family Cupressaceae; genus Sequoiadendron; species Sequoiadendron giganteum. Next base: position 564,505,933 of record CM021105.1, on the reverse strand, counting down.
GCTATCTCTCCTATAAAATCAATACCCCATAGTTGAAATGGAGATTGTACTAAAATTGGTTTTAAAGGTAAGTTACCAGAGAATTTCAACTTACCTGAGAAACGCTGACAGGCATCACATGTCTTTACTAACTGATGTGCATCCTTAAAAATAGTAGGCCACCAGAACCCAGCTCTCATTATCTTGTGTGCAGTGGTTTTGTCCATATAATGCCCTCCACAAACACCACTATGCATATCATTCAAGAGTTCTTTTGCTTGATGTTGGTCTACACATTTTAACATAACACCTTCTCCATTTATCCACCAGAGCTTTCCTATTATGATAACATACTTGATAGAATGTAACTTCAATGTCCTTTTTCCATTTTCATTCAAATCATTAGAACATTTCATCTTTTGCAAGTAATAGATCACACCTTTGTACCAATTAGAATGTTCCATGTCACATATGTGTGACTTGTCCTCCTCTTCAAGCAAATTTATTTGATTTTCTTCCAAATTACTTCGGGCCATAAGTTTGGCCAATCCTTGTCCTCTTACCGGCTTGGTAATCTGGATTTCAATGCTGAATTTTTGGATCCTATTGATCCATCTACATCTTCTTCCTAACACTTCTTGTTGTGTAAAAATGCCCTTCACAGCAACACTAGGTACATAGGCAATCACAATAGCTCCCATCAGATATGTCCTGAAAGCTTTTATTGCTTTTACTAGTGCATATGCCTATTTTTTATTTATGTCATACTTAAGTTCTACAACCTGCAAGGATTTGCTGAAAAAGGTAATAGGTTGTTCAAAACCCTCAACATTCTTTTGTAATAATACAACTGCAATTGTGTGGAATGAAGTAAATGAAAAAATTTCCAAGGGTTTGGAAAAATCAAGGGTTCTCAACACGGGAAATTCCTTTATAGCTTGCTTAATGGCTTGGAAATCTTGTACTGACTCTTCTTACCATTCAATCTGTGTATGTTAGAAAGTATCAGTCAAATTGAATCTAAACTAATACACCAATGAAACATTAGATTGAAGAAATTAAATTAAAGAAAGTAAATGAAAACTCTAAATCACAGTTTCTTCAAATTCGTTCCATTATCCTCTATCTTCAAGGTTTCATTTCAAGATGCTTGCTCTCAGTTGTTTAAAACATCTTGTAGAATGGCAGCTTGAGAAAATGAGATTAATAAAAATGCATATGCATTTGCTACAAGATTAAGCTATGAAAATTGAAATGCTATGAATGCTAAGATGTGACTATAGTAACTACGCATGAAAATCTGAGATTCGAGGTCCTTTTCCACTCATAAGAGGGTTGTATTTATAGATTTTTGAAGGTAGGAATTCAATTGGCCAAGATCGAAAGTTGAGTTCAAACTTGTTAGGATGAACGGTGAGAGATCAAGAATTCGAAAAGAAGATGGAATTTTAAGAGATGGATGGAGAAACGAAGAGACAATTTGAAAGGTGTCTCTCATAATTAAATAAATAAATATTCAATTATGTGTGAAAGAAATATGAAAAGGTTTTAATTAAATATTGAAAATATTTAATTATGTGAGAAGAGAAAAAGCCTTTTAATTAAATATTAAGAATATTTAATTTTGTGAGAAGAGTGGGAAATTTAGAAAATGCTTTAATTAAATATTGAAAATATTTAATTAAATGTGGAATGAAGAATATCATTTAAATTTAGAATTTAAACTTGTGATAATTAATGTAAATATATTGTGAAATCTATTTAATTAATTAAGAGGAATGTAGCATTAATTATATAAACTTTATTTATTTAATTAATTAGAAGAATTGGAAAATGAACAATATAAATAAATGAGTAAATCTATTTATATGTAGATGACTTAAGAATATTAATTAAATAATTCATATTTAATTGATTTAACAGGTTTGATTAGCTATGACCATTTTTAGATGTGTACACAATCTTTGCTCCTTTCTTAAGAATTTTAGAAATAAGATGAACTATCTCAGGAAAATTTGTTATGAACCTCCTTAAGAAATTTATCTATCCAAAGAAATATTGTACTCCTTTGACATTTCTAGGTTGTGGGATCCTATCTATTGTAATTACCCTGTCTAGATCAATCTTGACCCCATCCTTAGAAACAATATGTCCCAAAAATTTCCCTTCTTTTATTCCAAAAGCATACAATATGGATTTAAGGAAATTCCATATTCCAATGCCCTACATAACACTTTCTCTAAATGTTCACAATGGTCATCTTCTCTCTTGGAATATGTTGTTAGATCATCCTAATAAATCACCAAAAACAAGTTAATGAAATATGAGAATGCCACATTCATGGCTCTTTGGAAAGTAGCCCCTACATTTGTTAGACCAAAAGGCATTCTCACATACACATAAGTTCCCCAAGGTGTAGGGAAGGTTGTCTTAAATTGCTTAGAATCCTTAACCATGACTTGGTTATAGCTAGAAAACCCATCCATCATAGACATTAACTCACAGCCTGTCAGCCTCTATAACATGGCTTCCATATATGGTAGTGGGTAATTATCTTTTAATGAAGACACATTAAAATTTCTGAAATCCACACATAACTGGATGTCTCCATTTTTATTTCTCACAGGCACCAAATTTGAGACCCAAGATGAATGTCTAATTGGTTTGATAATCCTTGCATCTCTTAACTTCATTAGTTCTTCTTGCATTTTTGGGGCCGGGGTAGGATTAATAGGTCTTTGCTTTTGCCTAAAAGACTTAGCATCACTACTTAAAGGAATTTCATGTTGAAACAAATCCTGCCTATAAGCCTTAAGATCATCATAAGAGCAAGCAAACACATGTTTGAATTTTCTTAATAGATCAATCAACATCTTTTTGATAATATTGACTGGCATAACATTATTTGTTGCCCCTAAGTCTATCATGCAATTTCTCAGAGTCTTCCCATTTATGTCAACACTCACAAAAAAGGGAGTTATGTTCTTAGGGCACATATTGATAGAATTCCCTAGATAAATAGGGGGGATTTGTGTTACAATTCTCTCCAATTCTTTCTCTTTTATTTCTTCCTTTTCCTTGGCTTCTTTACAATCTCCTTTTCCAATTTAACTACTAGGAATTCTAGTAATCAAGGCTATTGTTTTTTCTTTATGCTCATCTATTCTCATCATCTCCAACCAAGGTACAATAACTTTAACAAGTACTTAGGCAGGTTAGGAATCATACCTTCATTAGTTTCTTTTTTCTCCAATTTATGTTTTCCTTCAAGCTTCTTTTGCTTTTCTTCTGGTAAGCACTTTGGTCTTTATCAACAAAGGAGTAACATCTTCACTAGGCTTTTGGATCTCATTCCTTTTCACCCATACCTTCTCATTCTTAATTTCCTTGATCTTTACAACATCATTTTTGCTATCTTCTTTAACACCCTTGTTTTTGTCTTTCTGATCCTTAATGAAAAGGCTAGCAGGCTTGCCCTGCTCACCACCCACAGTTCTATTTCTTAGTTGTAACGTACTTCTCATCTGAGCAGCCATTTCTTCAGTCAACTGAGAAATCTCATCTTCTGATGGTCTCCTTAGAGACACTAGATCTTTAGCCTGCTCCATATTACAGGCATGATTGTCAAACTCACCTTCCTCATCAGAAAAGACTTGTTGATTGTAGATTTCACTTCTCTACCATTGATTGTTCACATCAACTTCTTGCAATTCTTCATCAAAAGAACATTCAGCTTCATCAATATATGACTAGGCCATACAATAATCAATATTATTTCGCTCAAAATCAGGGGTCTGCTCATGAGTATCTTCTTCTTTTCCTTCAACAACAAGAAATTGGGCAACACCACAATAATTCTGATCATGTGGATGTTTACATACATCACACCGTGGTCTATCTTGTACCAAATTAAAAAAATTCTTTTGTAAAGGATCTGGGGTATGTTGATCAGTTTTAGGCTTCTGAGTTGGTAGTATTGGTTTTCCATCCTTCCAATTTGTATTGTAGGGATATTTTTGCAATCTAGCAGGTCTGTCATTCTTTTTATACTACTTCTTATAATTTCCAAGAACCTTTTCTTGCTTAGCAATAGTATATTGTATATCCTTCAAAGTGCTAAGGACCTTATCCCACTTCTCATCATCCTTAGGACCTATAGCAGAAACCTTCTCAGTTTTGTCCCTAGGATTCTTCAAGAGGGTGGGTTCTTCCCTCCTACCATATTTTCAAAAGCTTTCCTTATCTCTAAGGAGATTTGCCATTTTAGTATCAAAATCATTGAAATGAGTAGTTAAACAAACATTTTCATCAAGTCTCATCACCTAAAACAACTTATACATTGCCTTTTGAAATCTAAGGTTAAATTCTGTCATAGGCTCATTTATTGACTTCTTGATGGTGTTGAATTCATTCAACATGAAACTAGCATTGGTCTTATCACCATATTGTTCTTTGAAGCATTTTTCAAACTCTTCCCATGAACCAATACTAAAATTTGGTAGACCCCTATACCAATCCCTTGCATCTTTTGTTAAAGATTGAAAAAAAAAATTCATTACTACATCCTCATGTTCTACTTCATAATCATTCACCATATCCATGAAGGCTTTCAAGTGTTCCTCAGCTGAAAAAGAATAATTCCCAGTGAACTTATTTATGTTTTCTCTTAACTCATCTGGGATGGGATTTGGATAACTTGGAATACCATCAAAAAACAATTTCTTATATCTTTCCAATTGTATAGGTCTCCTCTAAAATAGTCCATCAATTTTTTGAGAGTCATCACTAGACCTTGTATTCTGAGTTATAGGACCATCCTAGTGTAGATTTACAAACTTGGTTGCCTAAACCTTCGGGCCAAAATTATTTGTGGTGTTCTCCAGACCAGTTTTAAGATTATTCTTCACAACCTCTTGGTGACCTAATGAAGTTGTAGCTTGTGCAACTTCGTCCACACTTCACATTCTTAGGAAACTTATTTTCCTTCTCTTTTTTGCATTTGCAGCCTAAATTTCAGTCCTCTCTAGTTCTTCTGCTAGAGCTTCCCCTTCCCTCCTAACCTTTTCCAAGGTAGTTTCTATTTGTGATGACACAAGTGGAAGGGTTTCTTGCTTGGGATGGTGAGAAATCACCCTCTCATTTATCTTGATCCCTTCAGCCTTCTATTTTCCCTTGTCCAAAACAAGTTTAGGGTCTGGGTTTCTTGATTTAGGCTTCACAGGGTCCAAGGGTTTAGGGTCTATAGGATTGGATTTGACCTTAGCTTGGCCTACAGAATTCACTTTAGACACTGAATTCACCTTCTTATCAAAAATTTGTTGTATGATAGGACCCACCTCTTTTGGGTCCGGTCTACTTTGGTTTAGGAGTTTCATTGTTTCCAGTTGTCTTATTAATCTATCCCTTTCAATGGTAATTTTCATCAGTTTTGTTTCCTTTTCTTTGTCCCTTTTTATCCTAAGCTCAGCTTGCTTTTGGATCTCTCACCTTAAATAAATAATATCCCCAAAAACATCTTCAGGGTTAGGCAAAGTCATGTGAGAACTTGATGTTTCACTTAAGTCTATCAGGTTTGCTTCTTCTTGCCTAAATAATAAAGGGGTCCCATCATCTTAAGCAGGAGGAGGAGGCACATCACTGGTTCATTCTCTTTGATGGCTTCAACTTATACTCCTACTTCTTCTCTCACTGTATTGGACACTAACAAGCCCTTTATTATGACAGGCTATATCCTCTTGAACAGGTGTATTAAATAATACATCAAAAAATCCATAGCTATCTGACTCAAAATGTCTAGATACATGTTCAAAAGTCTCAACGATAGGATGTAGAGATTTACTTGTACCTTGGTGTACATGATTCTGTGATGTGGGAGCAACATTGCTAGCTTCAGGTTTCTTCTTTATGCAGTCCTTCTTCTTCATCTTAGGAAGTTCACCTTCCAACTTTTGTTCTGGGTGATTCTTTACGAATGACCTGGTGTTCTTCATATCTTCTTCCTTGTCCAAAAATCTTTTAATTTGTATGGTATTTTCAAATGAAATGAACACTGGTGAAGAGACTTCAAAGTCACCACCCAATTATTTTGGGAAACCAAATGTTTAGGAACACTTGGTGGGAATTTAAAGACTTTTAGAACTTTCTCGTACTAACAATGTATGAATTCCCTTTATGAGATATTCACAACTTTTGGACAACAGACGAATTAGAAAAAAGAAAAGCAAAGCCATGAGCTCGACCTTCAAATCACATAGATACTATGATAAATCTATGCAAAATGGATAACCAACCCACTAACAAGAAATATTCAAACTAAGTCCCCGACAAAGTCGCCATTTTGTTGGTTGTTTTTACTGTAAACTAGGTTTATCTTCTATTCTACCTATTTAATTGCCAATTCTAATCGAGGCCAACTCGAAGGACCTAGACCAATTGACGAGGATTTTAACAATAAACCTCCTACAATTCGGGCTCTTGAAAACCTGAGAGGGTGGTCCCTAAAATGTGTTTATAATCTCTGCACCGATCTTATAAACGATCATTAACAATCAATAGATAATCCCATTTAATAGCTCAACGTAATAGGATAATACATAATTGAATTGGATTTTCATCAGTAATATCAACTATTTGGATCATGAGATGAATGCAACAATATTTCACAACTTAAGATAGTCATTTGATTTGCAATTCGGTAAAAAGCTCTAAGAAGAAATAGATAGACACACAACCTCACACACATATACAATTTAAACCAGTGCCATATACCGTTGGGGAGTAAAGTTCACAAACATTTAAAATCCTATAACAGATTCAAACATATAGCATGTAAAGTCTCTAACAACAATTTCCTTACAACATCATCAATTTATATTCTAACCCAATACTTCTTACCAAATCCCTTAATAAGCATATCCATCTATAACTCCAATCAAGCATTCTAATTAATTCATTGAATTAAAGCCAAAATAGAAGTCACACACACCACAACAGTGAGATGAATGCAATAACCCTTGATTCTATTATTCAAAAATTATGATACGCTTATACAAAGGAGAGACATGAGCTTGAAATGAATCATTATAACTCAAATGCTAGTACTGTTATGAAACATCAAACCTTCATACACCGAAAACCCAACTACAGAATGACACAAAACCTAAATTGCATTTTGCACTGAAATAATTAGGATTTACAATTGCTCTGCAAGTATGCCTAGACTCGACCTCAAAAATATTTAACTTTCCAACATTTATTTCTAGCCTTGAAATCCTTCTTATAGAGAATGAAGGAGAAAAAAAGCATCAGGCTAGAAATATACACATGTCACCTATCAATTGGACCGCTCTGTGACGTTTCAAAAATATGATTATAATTGCCAAGTCCTAGAGCATCTTCTTGTTGATCTCACTCATTAGGGAATAGCCACTGTATTTTCCAAACCTCAAAGCCTGTGCCAAAAATCCGCCATGGAAACAAAACCATAATCAGCTATAACCATAACCGCTGAGCAATTAGTTGCTTGTAGTAGACACTGTTTTACTCCAAATAGGTTAAGTACTTATCCACCCATTTCTGATACTCTTCATCAGTTGGCAAGTCAAAATTCACCACCTCATTCACCTTAGTATTGTAAGGTGTATACTTTACCGCAACTTGATTAACCTCTCTTTCAAATGACTCTAAGAATGTGTTGGTATTAATTATTTTGTCCATGCTACTTACCAACAAGTCATAATCAAAATCATCATAAATCAATTTGATTTGTGCATTAATAAATTCCTCTTCCCTTTCCTGCCATTGCTGCAATGTTTTAACATTTCCCTGAGCATCAGTGATGTCTGGGAAAAATGTGTCACTCCAATCATCAAAACTCTTTACCAGCTCCCTAATTCTTCTACTCAAATCATCAGGTAGGGCCTGAAATCCATTCAATGATCTCACAAATGTTTGAGGAGGCTTCAATGACTAGGGCCTATTGTCTACATCAAACCTAGAAGCCTTAAATATAATATCTAGATCGTTGGCTCTAGGCAAAAACTATTTCCTAGTCCCTATTTATATTTCTTATCTCATCCAAGAATAAAGAATATAAAGAATGTGCAGATGGAAATCTACTATCCACCCTCTCATTTAGGTGTCTCAAAATTGTATCAACCACCTCATCCCATTTGGCAGTGGCATCATCCTCACTTGCCTTTAAGGCAGCCTATAATTTTGTGATCTTATTCAACATTTTCTTTTTATTGGGATTCACATAATACTCAACTTCTTCTTTGAATGGCCCTGGTGTAGGAATGAGAGAAGGTGTCTAGATGGGGGATCCTAGAGTAGAAACAATCGGAGTAGTAGGGGGAACTAATCCTGAAGTAGGAGGTAATGCCCTGATAGCAGGAACATTGGAGGATTCTCCTCCCTATCCATATTTCAATCTATCCACTTCAAATTGCAGCTCAACCTTCCTTTACTACATCCTACTATACTCCCCAATTATTATATTGTATTTTTCCATCAGGATCCTCTTTTCAACCTCTTCTCTTTCGACTGTCTTCTGGGCCAATTTGGTAACATTTACCGCCAAGCTTGTATCTTCTATTGTTGAAATTTTAGAAGGTCTCTTGATAATTAGCCCTCCCCTTAGATTTGGACTAATATCATCTACATTAGGTTTTCTTCCCTGGGCTACCAATGCCCATATGGCTAGAGTTTCATACTCCTCACTGAAGGAAGAATCATGCAAAGCTGCCTTAACCTCTTCTTCACTATTTTACATAGGATGCTTGGAATGTAGGATAGCATTGAATGCTACAGCATCAGCTATGTCCCACTCAGGCAAAATCAGGACACCAACTTGAGTCACAAGTCTCTTATGTTCCTCAAGAGTGATGTTGTTAAATTCCTCCCTCAATTCAGCCTTGAATTCATCATCATTCTCCTGCTCAGACCTGTCAGGTCTTGACTCTCTCCTTCTCTTGCATTTATCTTGGTATTCATCCAATTTCATCCTCCAAATCATCTGCAAGAAAGCAAGAGTCTTGACAAAGGCATCATCATGTAAGAATGCCTTGCAGGCCTCCATCCTAGCATCTTGTACACATTGCCCCTTGATATCCATATCAAATAACACAAGTTGTGTTGATCTAGGAGGGGAAGGAATCCCAACCTGCATGTCTTGATCAGTCACAATTATTTCATCCATCAGAGCCTCTTGTGATTCCTCAATCTTTTGCCTCTTAGGGCTTGGCTCTGATGGTAACACTGTAGGATCACCTCTTAGTGATGAATCTAAGTCCATAATTATTATCCCTCGAGGCACTCTAATCCTTGGGGTTGGCTGTGATGATGCCTGCATTATTTTTTTTCCTTTCTTATCCCCCTCATCCTCCTCGCTACCATCATAGCTCTTTCTCTTGTATAGAGGTTTGTCAACTAGGGGCTAATAGGTTGGCCTTGTTTCCTCAGGCCTCACCTCTAGTATCTGAATTCCAAAATCCATTTTCAAGTTGACCTTCTTGGTTCTCAAGGTTCCCATGATCTCTTTAAAATTGTCCAACAAGAAGGAAATTCTCTTGTGGAATGGAGTAAACTCCATTAATGGATCATATTTTGGATCCATTTTATGCACCATGGCTAGCAACTTCTCATAGGCAATCCATTTCTCCTTATTCAATTCCTGCCTATTTAAGTCAAATTCATTCTTGATTAGGTCCTTAGGAAAGTTGAATTCATGTACAAATTTTTTAGCTTTAATTCGTTGCCTGAATAAGGAAAAGAATCCCTCTAGGTCATGTTTCCTCCTAGATCCACTCTTCAAATGATAGTTATCAAAAAACCTTCCAAAGTTGACCCATCCTCCCTTGGGAAAGACAAAATCTGAAACAACAATATAATCAAGGAACAAAGTCCCTTTTCCTCTACCTGTTAGGTTGTCTTCATGAATAAAACCTACCTACCACATGACCTTGGAAAATCCCATCCTTGATGGTACATTATATGGGAGAATGTGAGGAGCTCCATGCAAACCAAACACCCTTAGGATAGTCCTTACGAGGTACAAGATGATATCGCCCCAATTGTGGCAAACCTTTAATCAGGCTTCCTCACGTTTGGTCGGAAGAAGTCATGCAAATCCTCAGGAACTCTTGACACATTCACCACCAACTGAGCCCTGAGTCTGGAGGCAAAGCAGTTATCAAACTGCACAAAGCGAGCACCTCCCCTATTATAAGACAAATCTGCACTCCACATCTACATCAGTAACCTTTCTCCATTTACCTCTTGTCTCAACTCCATATTCTCTAAAAATAAGTTGGCATTCCTGTATTGAAACATATACATTAACAGGGAGTACCAAAAGAAAGGAGTGCTGACATCCCCTACAAGCAACTTCAGCAAACCATCATGTATCTTTTCTGCTAGAAAAGATGCATAGTCATACACCATGGAGAAGTTGGGATGCTAAATTTGAGCCCCCATAAACATGTATGCAATGGGAATTATTGTATTTGGGCTGAAACCCAAAATCTGGCACAATGAATAAAATGTTGCGAAACAACTCAGCTTGAAAGGCTCCTGGTCACTTGGGCTGATAATAATTGTTGAACTGACTGCCCTAGCCAGGTGAGGAGGATGTAATTTTGACTTGAAAAGAGGTTTTAACCTCGCGTACTATTGCTTCATCTCCTCAAAATCAATTTTGACCAAGAATGGGCTAGACTCACTCAAATCAAAAACTTGTTGGATCTCAATTGCAATTGTGCTCAACAAAATCCCACCATCATTATCTCTAATTACCCTTGTAACTAGGTCATAACGTGTCACCACTGCTCTGAGTAGGTCCATGTCAGGAAACACATTCGACATTGCAAGTTTCCCCATGTCATATCTCTAGCCATTTGAAAAGGGGTGGGGTAGGTTTCTTTGTCCATACCAAAGTCTAAACATTTCGAGACCTATCATTGGAACCCTAGCATCTACAATATTAAAATCTTTGCATACTAGTCCCTCACCTAGGGTTTTTCCATTCATTAAAATCAAACCCCTCCTTCTGTCATTTGTTGATAATGGGAGTTGATCCAAAAATTCATCATATAAATTCCTCTGCATGTAATCAATATGGCTAGAGTGCTGCTTTGGTGGTGTCATCTCAAACAACTAGGGATTTCTTATAATTTAAATTCTTGAATAAACTAGGGCTACCTAGAAAGTGAAATTATAACACACTTATGCAATTTCTAACAATTCAAAAGAACCAGTAACCCTATATCAACAATCAACAACCTATTGACCAATAAACCATAGCCTTTCACAAGAATTACAGTCAAATTTAAACCAGTGATACATAAATTAACTCACAGGATTGCATGCCTTGCAGAGAACCAAACTTTCGTTATGATTGCTTGAAAAAATTTATCTCTGGCTTTGAACCGCTTCGAAAACACTTGAATTATTTTGTGGTGAAAATATAATGAATTCAAAAACTTTGTGTTGATTGAATTTAGCTAGTAGATGTCTCATCTACAATTAAATCCCATTTGCATGTCACACCAATGGCTCCAATTGCATTTGATTCGAATTTAAAACTCAACCGTCGATCTTTTTTTTTTGTCAGATCATCAAATGACCACCTTCAAAAAGGCTGATGTAGTCTCCATGTTAGCGTCGATGGCCCACCACAATACACAGCTTCAAAGGGATACGCATGGCACCCGCCCATGATATTGCAATCACTAAACAACCTGCACCTTTGGATCACATGATGGTGAGCAACCATCGATTCCCACCATCGACAATCAAGTTCACTCATAGTAGTCAGCAACATCAAGCATAACCGTCAAGCAACTTTATCATCAGGATTAAAACACCGCCATCAATCTCGAGTGAGTGCATCCTACAGCTCTTTTAGCAACCCACCTTTTAACGTATTAAACCCCAATACAAATATTAAACATTTTATTAATCCCTTTTTGGCATCAACAACTAAGACACGTGGCACTCGCCTGTGATATCACAATCAATTGAAACCCAACAGTGATGTCATCGTGAGATCGTGGGGAATGGTTAGGATCAACAGTAAGAAGATCGACAGTCAATAAAATACTTTCCCTAGAAAATAAGATAATTATTAAGAAGGGAAAGGGGACATCGCCTAGGCCAACAACAAACGATGGCATAAGGTTTTTCTTAGAATGTGGGGCATGGACCATCCTATACCTAGGAAATTATAAATTCGAGGTGAAATATTAACACAATTTATAAAAGGGGGCCCAGTCTAGATGAGTCGATGGGGCATAAGTCATTTTAAGGCCTCTCTCAAAAGTAATGACGAAATAGATCCCACCCAGGGTTTAAGATAGAACATTAGGATTTCATGAAGGCAAAGATAAAACCCCAACCCTAGGCTTCTCGAGAGTAACATAATAGAGTAGTAATGTGGCAGAAAACCTAATGAAACTCAAAAATGAAAATTGAGGCTCCATCACAACCCTCTAATCAACATGTCCTAGAATTTATCCTTCCTGTAATGAACATCAGCATCAAATATCACCTAAGCTAAATGTAAACTAGGTAGGAGCTATAGATAACACTAACTATTTTTCTTTGATCTTTTCTTATGATTTATCTAAATGGATCATTCAGAAGACCTCTTAATGATTTCTACCTAAAATTATTTTGAGAGAAAGGAAAGGGGAATCAATCATTATATTTCATTTGCTATGTTTGTGGGTACTCTTGTAAAATAATATTGGCACATACTTGCTTACTTGTGTGTAGGAAGGTCATTTGGAGTATGTTGTTGACTATTGTGTATGCTTTGGTCCAATATGTTCTAAACTTGTAACTTACATTCCAACAATGTTTCCATATGTCAAGGTGTGAACAATAACCATCCTATCTTCTTGTCAAGTCAAAGTCCATTACACTAGATACAACGTCGTCCTGGTTATCAATACCTTGATGCATCATGCCTATGTTATATCAAACAATAAGGAATGAAAAAAATCCCTATCCCAAACTATGAGAACCTATCTTGCATTTCATCTTGCATTCTCTTGCATTGTCTCATTACCATCTCTAATAAAGTCTCGATGGATCATGGACTTGTGGATATTTCGAAGTAATCATCATCAATAGCGATTATTCATTCTTTATTCTTCTATCTTCTCTCCATGCTAACCTGATATCATGACACTCAAAAATATCCTCAATTCATCCACCTTGCATCCACAAACCATCAACATACATGTATCTCATAATCATATCATAAGCATAAAACATCCATCAACATAATCATTTAAGTTGAGATGAATAATATAGATTTTTTATTCTAAATTTTTTAAATCATTGCATATCATAAGAATTTGCATTCATCCATCTATATGTATTCATCATCATAACATGCATAGAAATTATACAAAAAGAAATGCGTCCATATCATTTACATCCATAACATCTACATATCATAAACATCCATCCATATCATATCGTGAAAAGATAATGAAAAACAATATAACAATGCATCCATCCATATCATATCATAACATAGGCATAGAAGTAAATGCATCCATACATGATCATGTATAAGCATCCATATCATATTCATCCTTACATGAAATAAAATCAACACATCATAGCATGAATCATCTGTGTCCATATCATATATATATATCAAAAAAATTGTTATGGTACAAAATCTTGATCAGTGTATGTATATTGATAATAAGTACAATATCCACGATGCTATCAAAAAGGATCCCATGAATCGCTACTATATTTGACTATAGATTCAGATGCATATTCATCAAAATTTTGACAAACTATTGTCAAATTTCTGACGAAACACTATTTTCAATTTCATCGCTGGCATTTCGTTGCTTTAATGACAAATGTCTATTCATCAAAACCATGACACAACATCACCGGTCAATACTACGGAAAATTTTGGTGATTTTCGTCGCAAAATCGATTAAATTTCATCAACCTATCGACGATAAAAAACACAAAACAATTGCAGAGTGCCATTTTAAAGCATTGAAAAACAACAAACATTCATCATTTTTCCGACGAGGAGAAGTTGACATTGCGATGAAAATTGAGTCAGAGGTGTAGACACTCAAATTTTTCCTCACAATCATCACATTATTCATCTATTGATTAAAATGATCGATTCATTCAATAATTTCTTCTATTCATGCATTTCATCAAATCATCTCATTATTGTTTGCATCTATCGCATTATCATCTTTGCACTATCATTCATTATCATCATAAATTCATTATCATAATCATTCAATGACATTTCATAAGAAAACTATATTATCATTTAAATCACATCACTTGCATATATCGTTTACCTCATATTGCATCTCATTAAATCATCACATCATTAAAATATTATCACCACATGATCATTCATAATGCATAATAAATCATAATCATTCATAATCCATTTGCATAATAAGCCATAAACATCATTTCCATATTAAATCAATTATCATTACCATCCATAATTGATTCATATTCATCTCCATTAATAAATCAATTATCATAGTCATTGATTATTATGTCAAAATAAACTAATTATCATAACTTGCATATTAATCATATCATTTGCATAAATCATTCATGAAATATTGTATTTTAGTAAAGCATATTTAATCATTTAGGTATATTTTTAATCTAATAATCCTTTATCACTTCCATTCTCAGCCATAAGTTTGTTTCCAACAATGTGGGATAATGGCATTTCCTTCTCCCACATCTTTTATCCCACATTTCATCTTCAAAACCTCTCCATCATTAGGGAACTCCTATTTAAATGGGATTTTCCTCTCATTTTAAGTCTCACAAATTTTTCTCACAATTTTACATACTCGTATCATCTTTGCATCTTGATTGCATTTTGTGCTCATAAAATCTAAGAGAAAATGCATGAATAAAGATCTTGGTGATAGGGAGACAATGGAGATTGATTTCTTTTAAAAGCATTCTTTTGTTTCTGTAGTTTAGATTTACATTTCTCGTTTTTCCTTTAATTAGAATGGCTCTATTCATGTGGGCTGAAATGGTGGTTCTTACTCTATAGAATCATGCATTTTTCTAGCCCTACAGGAGGTATAGGAAGCTTGTCACAATTTTTTTGTTTTGGCAGACTGGTTTGTCGAAATTTCGACGAAACATTGGAGTTTTTTTTTTTTAAATAAATTATCTACCGCTGTAGTGAAAAGTTAGCAATTCCATTTGGTTTGTTAAACACGGCCCCTAGTACAACTACTAGATTTTAGGGTGCATTGTAGGAAAAAGAGTAAATTAGATGCATTTGATAACCAATAAGCGAAAACATCATTGCTCTCCTAAGACTTTAAAATACAAAAAACATTATGTCAGCATTAAAATTATTTGGAAGACTATTCATGGAGAAATCCAATAAGATTTTAATATGATTCATTGATAAGTGATAGCTGATCAGAGATATAAATTCTCACATAAACTACTCAGAACTGGGGAAATGCATAATCAATGATACCTCAATTGCTAAACCAATCATTTGAATGATATGATCAAAAACACTTGTTCTTTAAACTTCAAATGAATTCCATTAGAAAAGTGACTTATAGATGATACATGCAACTATAGGTCTTTCATTACTAAAGCCAACATATTTTGTGATACACTTGATCAATGCATCTTGATTTTCTTGAAACCAAAATAATAGAAAAATGTAGTGTAAGGGAATAAAAAAGTCACCAGAGCTTTATAATATAATTTTCCTAAGAAAAAAAGTGATATAACTGGAAATACAAATAGAAGAGATAGATAATCCTCTAGAAGGTCAGAATCATATACTTGTTTCCTGTTAGTGAGAGTCTTCTGTGGCCTCTGCTCTCTATCAGTGAGCTCTTTCAAGGTAGACATAGGAGTCTATGAATTCTTCCAGATACATCTATTGGTTAAAGTTTTATTGAAAAATATTATTACCTATTTAAAATCGAGAGGAGATAACTACAATTATACATAAAAAGATATAATTTTCTTATATTGGAGAACCATGATTGTATGATCATAATGGAATTTACCATTTTAAGGCACAAAAATGGACAATACATAATGAAAAGTGGAAACTTAACCACCTTGAGTTAAAATCACAAGCCAAAATAGCTTTGGTCTCTACTAAACAATGTTGTATGATCATTGCCACACACAAAAGTTGTGCTTCTCACAGTCCACAAATGCACCTACATAGGAAAGTACACACAATAATAGAGCTCACAAATATTCCAACCCCGTCACAGAAAGAAAGGTCCAAAAATATATTGCATCAATACAAAGACATCTTTAAAGAATGCAAGTCCAACACAATGTGCAATATAACACCAAATCGATTTGAAAATTCCCTCTCCTAAATATATATTTGTATCACAATTCTATTAGGAGAATGATTAACTTCAACATCAAACCCAAGAGCTACTAAATCAAGCACTAAAGGATTGTCATATTAAATGTATGAGGTCAATGGGCACAAAAGAGGAGCAGAGCACAAACCTAGTAGGCATGAAAGAGAAAATTTCAATATTCAAATGACACTCAAATCGATTGCTCAAAGAAGACAATCACCATACATATAAAGGGCAGTAAAAGATAGTCATGTAAAGGGTATATTCAAAGGATGATAGTCCACAAGCATTTAAAACAAAGACAGTGACAATCCACCTCACCAAGTGAGCAATGATGGAAAGAGCTTAGAGTCTTCATGAAGATTCCAAATCATGAGAGGTAGAAAATTATTTAAGAGACAATCAATAATCAATAAAGTATGGTCTTAACAGTTAAAACAATGTATGAAAATATCAATAAAATGGACTATGAGATGAAAGATCAACAATGCATAGTGATTCGATGAATACAAGTGATAGTGCACAATCTTTACTTCAATCTTTGAAGAAACTTGATAATGCAGAAGGATTTAAAGTGTGAGAAGAAAGTTGGATTTGCTTCAATCTTTGAGGGAACTCTAGAAAACAGTAAGTTGTAAAATACGAGGAGAAATTTGGATATCCTTCCTTGAATTTTATTGGTAAGTTTACTCGTAGAGAAGTGAGGTTGGTATGAAGTAATATTTTATGTTCCACTTTGTTGTAGCAATACCTATAGGTGCTCAGGGTCATGGTGTGTTTTTTGCGTTTATCAATGCATCTCTCGTGGGTACTTCCTGTGTTTGTTTTATGCATATTAGGATATCTTTTGTGAATAGTCCCTGCATTTTTTTTAGGAAAATTTGTATATTTTTCATGCATGCTTCTTGTGTTTGTTTTAGGCAAATCAATGTGGTAAAATAGCATCCAAAAATAGATGCTTGGTTACTCGGGTGAGCAATAAGTATTTTATTCAACTGTAAATTGGCTATTCCAGCTACTGACCTTTTAAGTGTTGATCTGGAGGCATGTAGGCATAGGAGATTCTTTTGCTTCAATGAGTTCTATTTCTTTAGCAATAGGTAACATATAAAGTTTGGAGACCATAATTTATAGTCATTCAATACAATACCACCTCATTTAAATTTATTCTAAAATTGACTAAGCTGCAAACAAAGTGCTAAAATGGAAATTAAAAAAAGCAATGGAATAGATAATAACAAAAAAATTCCAAAAATTCAGGCTTCAACCTCGAGGAAGGTCTAGATAAAATATTCATTGTAGCCATAATATATAGACAAATCTACAACAAGCTGCTTAGTATAGTCCTTCCGACTAGACCCTTTTTGCCTTAAAACTTTAAAATTGGAGAGAATTCTAACTGATAGAGAAAGGATCGATATGTATCATTAATGAACACTATCAAACATAGTCCAACTAGATGAAACAAGCGATGCCTTGTAATCTTGAAAACAATGCAGCAACAATCAAACTTAAAATATTACCCTCTTTTATTTTCCTCTTAAGGCTTGGGAGGTCAGGTGGGCGCTTCCCCTCTTCTTCAAGCTTCTGAAAGTCAATACAAAACATATGAACAAAGGCAAAGAATAAGAAAGAAACCATCATAACCTAGGTCCCTGAACCTTCTAAACCTTTAGTTTCACCTCGACATGTATACAAAATAAAAAATGCTCAAGCAAACGTGTCCCCACAAAGTCAATATGGCATGAAGCATATATGTGGGTGTCTGTGACAAAAAATGTTCAATTCAAGCATTCTACATCTCACTCAGGCTAACAAGAGAAAACACAGATAAGAAAGAGACAAGTATTTGTTGAACCAAAAGACATAGAGAGATGGAGAAATTATATTAAAGTCAATGAATAACCAAAGTATACAAGAAGTTAGAATAGCTAACAAAGCATTTGGGATAAAAATCAACATTGAAAAATGACATTTATGGTCATATTGAGCACTAAACCGTAAACCTAGGGAAAAATGAAAGCACTGAACAAAATTTATTGTTATTCTTCAAAAAATTCTCAGACATCTAATCAACTACTTATATACATGCAACTCCTTTCTTGGACCTTCCTAGATATATACAAGATCATAAGGCTTGGATACAACAATATATGTAGTACATACTCATGTATTGAATAGAGTTCTCTTCCTAGTCTGTATGTTTAATAATTTTAGGAATAATAAATAAATATAACATAGTATAAAGAATGATTGTTAATGATGGTTTTTTTAACTTACATGCCCCTTTTCACCCTCTATTCATTGTAAACTATGCATAACTTGAACATATTAAAAAACTATAGCCAACATTGACATTGTATGCCACATTAATCCAACCATATGATAAAAGATAATCGATCTAGCCTCTTGAATGAATGTAAGTAGAGAAATTTTTGCATACCTGGAGATGGTACAAAATTTCATGATTAATTGGAAGCCTCCCATCAAGAACAAGATCCAAATATCTGTGTATCTATCTCAATCGAGCCTCTAAACACTTCAAAGCTGTCAATTTTTCCACTAACCTATTATGCACAAAAGTAAAATTTTACAGTTATGTCACTACTAAAAACAAAAGAAACAAACCTTTGAATCCAAATCCACACATAACACAATGTGGTATTCATACAAAGCCATACAAAAAAACTAAACTCACAATATTGGAATGGAAACAACTTCAAATTATGATGCAGAGCATGGATTCACTTTACTCAACTAGAGGCACATTTCAAAATAATGGGTTCTTCATCTAAAAAATCTATACAAGGTTCAAATAGTAAAGAGATTGATGAAAGATAGATGAATTAAAAAGATACTTGGATGTATTTGGATTGAAGGTCGTAAACTGGTATATGTTTTTTGTTTAGGAGACATATCACATCCACAAACATGATAGAGCTATGCAAAGTAGGATAAATTGACTTGGTAAATGAAGGCATTAGGGTATAAAGAATCATTTTTTTGCCACCATAGTGAAAATTTAGAACTTTCTTTCATCTTTGAATATTGGTTTGATGCTTGAAACGATGCATTTCTTATATTGAAAAGTGCATTACCTTATTGAGCTTCTCTTTGTTTCAAGAATAGTTTAATATTCTCTACTTAACAGGGCCAACCACATGATGGTGGAAGCTCATTTGGCCCCTCCCTTCCCTCACATCACTCTCAATTACCCATACCCGATCATATAACATTAATCATTCATTCATCCATTAATAGCATATAACACTCATTCATTCATCCTGCATTAATAAAATATAACATTCATTCATTAACATATTTGCATGCATTCATTCATCCATTAATAACATCTAACATTCATTCATTAACATATAAAATTCATTCATTAACATATAACATTCATTCTTTCAATTTTTACATATTATCAAAAATATGGTTGTCATAATATGATTACAATCACATTTTTTTTGTTTTTTTTTTGCAGCTCAAAAAAGTTGAAGTGGACTATCATTTTCTAAATCATTTGTGCCCTCTTCAGTTGTTTTAAGCTCTACTCATGATCTTAATGTACACCTAGTTGTGTACTCACGACGTGGATGCCGCTGCAAAGGGGGGTCTGCTGCAATAACAAAGAAATGTTAAATTGATATGTTTTATTATTATTGTTACAAGTATTTCATTAATTAAAAGAACATTAGAGTTGTTCTCTTTACCTAATGGGGCCACATTATGTTCCTAATATTGTCTTATAGCCTCATGTTGAACATGTTGAACATGCTCTAAATATTGATATGGAGTTGAAACACAAAAGGTTACATTAATTAATACACCAATTGTAATTAAATATGTTTAAAAGAACATTAGAGTGGTTTTGTTTACCTGATGGGGCCACATCATGTTCCTGATCTTGTCTAGCCTGATCATGCTCAACATATTGATCATAATGTTGAAACATGAAAGGATACACTAATTAATACACCAATTACAATTAAATATGTTTAATTGTATTAATCCATACTATGTTTTCTATAGCACATGAATACATCCAACACCAGGATGCACACCATGACCTTCATTTGCAAGTTGTGATCCACCCTCACCAGGCTGCATTTCAATGTCATGTGCAGTATTTAATTTTAAATAAACATCATTGAGTTTATTTACCTACATGTTGGATGCAGTGGAAGCTTGTGTTTCCCTAGTCAAGAGTATTAGGCATTCAGCCAGGGCTCCATAGCCTTGCTCGAAGGCAATCTTCAGGTTCTCTTCTATGGGCACTTTGTTGAATTCAGAGCATTGCATTTTTGCATAAGATCATGATTTTTTCTTCTATGGTGTGATAAAACCAAAATTATTTGCAATTTATTATTTGGATGCAATATTTGATTTATTGATACTTATAATTCATGTGGCTAATTTCATAAAACCACTAGAGCCAAGTTTGTGATTCCCATGTTTTTATAGTTCTCCCTTTGTTCCCTTGAATGTCTCGAGCAACCTATGAAAACTTTGAAATATGTTAGATTATGTAAAAAGAAAGAGTAATCAGTATAATTACATTGTTGATAGTATCACATACCTTCCTTGGCCAATGTTGTCTTTCCTTTATTCTTTTCAGACTTCTCCTTTCCATCCAAGACTAGGTCCTTCCACTCCCTCTTTGGAATCATGGCGGGACACTCATACTTTTTGTTACTCTCTAAATGTGACCTATATTGGTCCCTCACATACTTTAAATAGGTACCAACATTCTTAAGGACCTTGGTTCGGTTAAATGTGTTTTTACCAAACAACACAACTAAATGGTTAATGTGCTCATCTTTTAAATCTTGATTTTGGGAATTCCACCATGTACATATGGTGGGACTGAAGATCTCCAATGTAATATCATTTAGATTTTTATAAAAAACATCATTTCCTACAAAATGATCATGGGATCATTAGTCTAAAAAGAGTGATCAATATAAGTAAATTTCAATTGGATTATATATAATAATAATAAAAACATTGTAAAGTACCTAGGACCTTCCCTATCTTTCTAGGAATGAAATCCTCAGTCACCACAAATGTGACCGGCAATGTTCTGATACTAGTAATATAGGAAGATTCAGGAAATGTTTCAAAAACATCACCAGTACTAGTGCCCTCATGTTCTGGCATGTGTTCATTGCCAGAGGGTGCACTACACGATGTCTGCATGCTATGTGTTTCATACATATCAGTCAAAAATATGGGTAAGTGCATCAATCCGTGACATAATTTTGATGCCAAATTGCAAAAAAACCCATAATAGGCCATATTGCGCTCACCAAATTTGAAAAGTACCACATTTGGCACTCTCCAAATGGCTTTACCATTTGTCGAGCGCCAAATGGCTTGAATTTTGCAATGAGTGAACAAGTGTGACTTCTCTTTCTTTTTGCAATGAATTTTGGAATGCATTTTTCTAAACTCTTTTATTTTTGCTTTCTCTTCCAAGGAAACTATATACATATGGACATTTACTTTCTTATACTTTAATTTATATTACATGTATATAGGCAGGATGTTTGAGAGTGGTTTCAGATCTCTAGGAATTATAATGCAAATTCTAGTTTTTGGAAGATCTTAAAAATTTCAGACTTAGTCAAATTTAAGTAATCAGCAATTCAAATTTCAGCAATCAAGAGATCAAATTTTAGTAGTCAGTGAGTTGTATCAACTTTCTCTCTCATTCTGTCTAATCTCTATCTCTCCACTCCGTCTCTCTCTCTCTCTTTCTCTCTCTCTCTTTCTCTGTCTCTCCCTTTCTCTCTCTCTCTCTCCCCTCTCTCTCTCTCACACTCCTCTATCTCCTCCCTACATCTGCCTCCCCCCTCTCTCTCTTTACCTACCTCTCCCTCCATCACTTTGTATCTCACTTATGTCTCCCTCCCTACCTCTTTCCCTCTCTAATCTAGATCTCTCCTCTCCCTCCCTCTACCTACATATCTCTCTCACTCTGTATCCCTCTCTTCCCCCACTTTCTCTCTAACTCTCTCCTCTCTGTCTCATAATTATCTCTCCCTCCCTCTCACTCTCCCCTCTCTATATCACCACTTTCTCTGACACACAAAACTCTATCTCCCTCGCTAACACTCCCTCCATCCATCCTTCCCTCTCTACTTCTCTCTATCTCTCCTCTCCCTGCCTCTCTTGACCTCACCCTCCCTCCACTTCTTTGTCTTTCATCCCAATCTCTCTCACTATTGTTGCTCCCTCCCTCCCCCTCTTTCTCTCTCAACATATATTTTTCTCTATCTCACTCACACACACACCTCTATCTCCCTACCTCTCCCTCCCCTCTGTACTCTTTTTCTCTCCTCTCACTTTCCCTCTCTATACATAGCTCTCCCTCCATCACTCTCTCTCCATCCCTCTCTATCTCACTTATGCCTCCTTCCCTACCTCTTTCCCTCTCTACTCTCTATCTCTCCTCTCCCTTCCTCTACCTACCTCTCTCTTTGTCTCTCCATCCCTCTCTTTCTCTCTCACTCTCTCCTCTCTATCTCACCATTATCTCTATCTCTACCTATCACCCCCTCCTCTCTAAATCACCATTCCCTCTCTCCCAGTTTCCCTCCTTCCCTCTCACTCCCTCCTCTCTAAATCACCATTCTCTCTCTATCCCACTTTCCCTCATTCCCTCTCTATGTCTCACTTATCGCTTTCTACCTCTCCCTCCCTCCAACCTCCCTCTCTCTCTTTATGTCTATTTCTCATTCTCTCCTTACCCTCTACCCTCTATCTCACCACTCTCTCCATCTCACTCTCCCTCTATCCCTCCCTCCCTCCTATCCATCCCTCTCTCCTTCCCTCTCTACCTACCTCTCACTCCACTACCTACCACTCTCTCCCTCACCCATCTTTCTCTCTTACTCTCTCCTTCCCTCTCTACTCTATATCTCTCCCCCTTCCCTCTCTAATCTATTTCTCTCTCTCCCCCTTCCTCTGTCCCCTCATTTTCTCTCCTCTCACTCTCTCTCCCTCTCACACACACTCACCTCTATCTCCTCCTTTCCTCTCCCACCATCCCTCCACTCTCCACTTCTCTCTATCTATCATATCTCTCTACATCTCCTTCCCTCTATATTTATCTTTATCTCCTATCTCCCTCTCTTTACCCACTTCTCCCTCCATCACTCCATATCTCAACCGTGTCTCTCTCTCTCTCTCTCTCTCTCTCTCTCTCTCTCTCTCTCTCTCTCTCTCTCTCTCTCTCTCTCTCTCTCTCTCTTGCACACACACATGCCTCTCTCTCCTCCCTACTTGTCCCTCCCTCCCCTCTCTAATTATCTCTATCTCTCCTCTCTCTACATCTCCTACCCTCTCTACCTATATTTATCTCCCCTTAACCCCTAATCCCTTAACCCTCAACCCTTAAACCCTAATACATCAACCCCCATACCCTCTTAATCCCTCAACCCTTAAACCCTAATCCCTCAACCCCCATATCCTCATAATCCCTCAACCCTCAACCCTTAACCCCTAATCCCTCAACCCCTATACCCTCTTAATCCCTCAACCCTCAACCCTCAACCCTTGAACCCTAATCCATCAACCCCCATACCTTCTTAATCCCTCAACCCTCAACCCTCAACCCTTAAACCCTAATCCCTCAACCCCCATACCCTCTTAATCCCTCAACCCTCAACCCTTCAACCTTAATCGTTTGACCCCTATACCCTCTTAATCCCTCAACCCTCAATCCTTAACCCTTAAACCCTAATCCATAGAGACGGAGAGAGAGAGTAAGAGAGAAAGAGAGTGAGAGAGGGGGAGGGAGAGGGGGTGGGAGGGAGAGACACGAGAGATAAGGAGAGGGAGAAAAAGTGGGAGAGAGAGGGGGTGGGAAGGAGATACCTAAGAAAGTAGGAGAGAGAGGGAGTGAGAGATAGAGGGATGGGAGAGATACAAGGAGTGAGAGAGAGAGGGGGTGGGAGGGAGAGGGAGTACTCAGGGGAGAGAGAGTACTCAAGATAGAGGGAGAGAGAGAGTGGGAGGGAGATATCTAAGAGAGGGAGAGAGAGAGAGAGGGAGAAATAAAAAGTGGGAGAGAGTGAGAGAGAGGGAGTGGGAGAGAGAGGGAATGGGAGAGAGATAGAGGGAGTGAGTGAGTGACATACCTAAGAGAGGGATTGGGGTAAAGAGTTTAATTGGGTTTAAGGGTTTAAGTGTTGAGGGATTAGGGTATGGGTTTGAGGGTATAGGGTTTAAGGGAGATGGGAGAGAGATAGATGGATTGAGTGAGTGAGAGAGAGACCTAAGAGAGGGAGAGGGGGTGGTATGGAGAGACTTGAAAGAGAGAGAGAGGGAGGGAGTGGGAGAGAGAGAGAGGGAGGGAGAGAGACAATGAGCATGCCTATGAATGTTTTGTTGAATATCCCTCAGGTTTTCAGGTTGCCATAAGGATTATTTAGATTTTCATATGATAGTAAGAATAATGAAATGCAGACTGATGAGATGAATATGAATCATATTGAATAAAATGATTTCCTGAAGGTTTTCAATGACAATGCATATTGTAGGGTAGGTGGAATGGATAGTTTCCAAAGAAATCTGATGAGCTCTATTCAGAACAAAGTTTATGATAGAGGAAAGTGCAGGTTTTTCTTTTTGAGGTGGCTTGGGGCCATCCCTAATGGTTTAATTTTTTAAACCAAAGCAGGTACAGAGGATTAAGGATTCCCATTGCATGGACAATTCTTAGCAATGCCTCTTTAAAAAATTATCTTCCATGCACAATAGTTTAGGGTTTTCCACTTCTCCATTTGCTCCATTTTCATATTATTCATCTGTTCATTCCCTCCATCTGTCATCGCCTTCATTTTTCATGGATTTTCTTGGTCTACTCTACCAAAGATACTCTGGATTCTTGCAGTGGTTTGCAAAATCACTCATCATTTTCCATAAATTTCCATCAAAACCCTGAGGTATTTTATTTGTTCATGCCTTATATTTTCACAATCTTTCCCATAAAAGTCATTATCCGCCCTCACGTATTCCCCCCATTTAATTCCATCTAGACCTAATATTTTCCTATCTTTCCATATAAGATTCATTTTTCCCCTTTCCAAAAAATGCTCATATACTTTATATTAGTACTGCTCCCTTAAAAAATCACTTTATATATATTATTTACCACCCAACCATGGCCTCATAAATGGGGGTCCACGATATGGTGGTAATTGTTTGGGGGAGTCACATTAACCCTTACCGCTATACCATGGGGGGACATCATACTGTCCACGGTAGTATGGTGGTTGGGTAGCAGCTAACAGAGCAGGCATGAGATGTTTACCGCGCCACCACACATGGTTAAACCACAGACTACAGTGACCGTGGTAAACAGGTAGCGGTTGGCGAAGGGTGAAAGTGGAGGGTTCGTGGGCAGTTAGTGAATGCAACCAACAGTTTGTAGAGTGGCTATTGCAGTACTGCTGGCAATCAAGCCAGTGACTGCAGTAGTGCGGTGGCAGTGAGAAAACCATAGCGGTGTTGGTCGAAGCGGTTACTGCGGTACCGCGTGTGGTTAAACCACAGACCATAGTGACCGCGGTAATGGTAGCAGTCGGCGAAGGTAGTCAATGGAGGACAGTAGGGAGCGGTTAATGGTTGGCACTGGTGGTTAAGGGTGGCTACCACGGTACCGTTGACAGTCGTCCTAGTGACCGTGGTAGTGCGGTAAAGGATCATTGAGGCAATAAACATGGGGAGTGAAAAGGACACCGCGATACCGCATGAAGAAAAGTCAAGCCCGTGGTAGAGCCGTAACAATAAAGATAATAAGGCCACGGGAAGATAAAAATAAATGATTGGATTATGTATTATATATTTTTAGTATTATATTATTATTGTTATTTATTTTTATAATATAATAATATTTTTATATTATAATTTTTTTGCTATATATTTACTATTATAGTGTTATATTTGTATTAATACATTACTATTACTATTAATAATATATTATTAATATTTAAATTATTATATTATTCTAACATTATAATATTTTGTTATTCTTATTATTATAATATTATTATTCTTATTATATGATTTTTGAAATATTATACTTAGTAAATTATATTTATCCTTAATATTATATTATTAATAAAATATGATTAATTGTAGTATTAAATATTTAAATTATTAAATTATTGTTTTATTAATATACTAATGTTATTATGTTATATTATATTAATTTTATTATTATTATATTATGTATATTATATTATATTAGTATTATATTATATTATATTTTTATTATATTATACTATATTATATTATATTATTATTATATTATATTATATTATTATTATATTATAAAGACTATTGACAAATTTTTAGGAAAAGTGGAAGTTAACTATTGTTTTGCCTATTTTTTAGAAAGCTGAACTATTATTTTACCTTTTTTTAAGAGATTAAGCTAAAAATAATGACATACACATAGGTGCACTCTCAACCCTCAATCCTTAAATGCTAATTAGTCAACCCCTCTATAATATTAATCCCTTAACACTTAACCCTTACCCCTCAAACCTTAAACCCTAATCCCTCAACCCCTATACCATGTCAACCCTTAACCCTCAACCGTTAAACCCTAATCCCTCAACCCCTATACCATCTTAATCCCTCAACCCTCAACCCTTAATCCCTAAACCCTCTACTTGAGAGAGAGAGGGAGACGTAGTGGGAGGGACACGCTTGAGAGAGAGGCATAGGGAGAGGGAGAGGGAGAGAGAGTGAGAGAGGGAGGGAGTCACTGTGAGAGGGAGAGGGTATAGGAGGGGGAGACTTGAAAAAGAGAGAGAGGAAGATGGGGTAGGACAAAGATACTTGAGAGAGAGA
>CM021105.1:564367810-564478591 GCA_007115665.2 Sequoiadendron giganteum | reverse complement strand
AGATAGAGAGAAAGAGAGAATTGAGATAGGTGATAGAGATGTGTGATGCAGCTTAAAAGTAGAGAGATAAGGAGGAAGGTGGAGAGATTATGAGGGAAGGAGGGGGAGAGAGAAAGATGTATAGAGGGATAGGTTAGATAGTGAGAAGTAGAGAGCAAAGGTGGGTGAAAGGAAGAGAGAGGGAGAGAGAGTGGGGGAGAAAGAGAGGTGAGATAGAGAGAAGTAGAAAGGGAAGGAGAGAGAGAGGGAGGGAAGGAGAGAGAAGTGAGATAGAGAGAACTAGAGAGGGAAGGAAAGAGAGAATGGAAAGATAGAGAGTAGAGAGGGGAAGAGAGAGAGAGGAGAGGGAGGGAGGGAGGAATAGGTAGGTATAGAGAGTAAAGAGAGATATATAGAGATAAAAGGAGAGGGATGAGAGAGAAAAATATAGAGAGGGAAGGAGGGAGGGAGATAGATATTTGAGAGAAAACGAGAGACAGATGGACATGTAGAGACATAGTTCTAGAGCTCAAGGAAGATATTGTAAGATAAAGGGATGGAGATAGTGAGAAAGAGAGAGAGGTCTAGAGAATAAGAGATGAAAATAAGTGAGATAGAGAGAGAAAGATGAAATTTGACTTCCTGAGTACTAAAATTTGACCTCCTCATTACTGAAATTTGACATGATGATTACTAAAATCTGACTAAGTCTGAAATTTTTAAGATCTTTGAAAACTAGAATTTGCATTATAACTCTTAGAGATCTGAAACCACTCTCAAACATCCTGCCTATATATACATGAAATATAACTTAAAGTATAAGAAAGTAAGTTTCCATATGTAAATGTCAACTTATACTTAAATGTTTATTTCATGTATATAGTTTCCTTGACAGAGAAAGTAAATCTCTAGTTCTGTGCAAAGCAGGCCATTTGGTGCTTGCCAAATGACTCATCACATTTGGTGCACGCTAAATGACTCATCACATTTGGTGCACGCCAAATGACTCATCACATTTGGCACATGCCAAATGACTCATCACATTTGGCACATGCCAAATGTGATGAGTCATTTGGTGCTTGCCAAATTTGGCGCTCCCCAAAAGGCTTGCTTTAGATGTGTTAATTGATAGGATTTGCTAAATTTTCTCATATTTTTGTCCATGCTCCCTATCTCATCATGAGGACATAAAAAATCTTGTAAAAACAACACATATTTTAGTTCATGACATAAAAAAGTAAAAAATATAAAACCATGAATGAACTTATATTATAATTAAAGATCTCATGACAACTTACTTTCAAGTTTTGTGCTCTCTTAGTCAATATTTAAACCCTTTCTGTTATCTCATCTGTTTGAGGCACTATGAATAATAACTGAAGGATTTCTTCATTGCATTTTTTTTGGGTATTCTTTATCATATCCAAAGGGTTTGAAAAATATGCGATGTCATCATCATAGAATAGTGATAGCACATCCCTATGGATGCTCTCCTCTACTACTGGTGCCTTTCCCTAGTTAGCCGACTGCGACAATAATATTAAAAACATTATTGAAATTAACCCATAAACTTATGAAAAAACCATAATAATAAAACATTTTTCTCGTATCTAATTTGTACATTTACAATGAGGTAAACCTGTCAAGTAGAAGTTCCT
Organism: Sequoiadendron giganteum; assembly: GCA_007115665.2. Classification (NCBI taxonomy): domain Eukaryota; kingdom Viridiplantae; phylum Streptophyta; class Pinopsida; order Cupressales; family Cupressaceae; genus Sequoiadendron; species Sequoiadendron giganteum. Next base: position 564,476,954 of record CM021105.1, on the reverse strand, counting down.
AAAGATGCATCATGATCTATGCTCTGGGTTGGAGCCTTCCTTGTATGATCAATGTTCCACTGTGACCAAAATTAAATATAAAAAAACATTACCGAAATGAAACCAATAGACTTACAAAAAAACATAATAATAAAATATTATATTGGAGTCATTAATTGGAGGTTGGGTAAAATGGTATATAGTACATACCACCCCCATAGTAACTGTGTTTGTATCTATATAATTCAAATTGTAATCAATTAGCAACTCTTCCCCTGTAGTTATTGATTTTATTGCACATACGAATACACAGTTTCTCTCGCGTGCCTCGAATATGCAATTGGCTTGCCTATTTTTTGACCCACGTTATGTACTATTTATAAACCCTGGTATATTCCCTGATGTTTTTGGCCTTCTGTCAATGTACATAGCCACTCCTTTGTTTTGTTCATTATCTTTTAGATGTATATAATTTGCTGACAGTGCATACCTATGCATACTTTGTGTATATCAAACCAGCTACATCCAATCTTTGTAGTTGTAACGAGGTCTGACAAAATCCATCAATTCAATAACTTTTTCATAACAGACCTTTATGTCGTCCATGCAAAATAGGCCCAAACCATGTAATGAAGATGGTGCTATGCGATATATCCTCTTGTTGACACAAAAATTAGTGTTTATTGGAGGAAGTTCCTTGAGTACCCATTGTTTCTGTAGATGTTTGTACCTCAAGGGCCCCTGGATGTCGCTTATGCAAGAAAATGACCCCCCTTCAACAAGAAAAAAATCCATGTGTTTACAGAATTTTATTCTAATCTTTTGACCTCTAGTTGATCTCCCTCTTTTAGACCTACTAAATGTCTCGCTTACCTCTTCTCTTCCTAAATTTCCCTCACTCAAGGAAGACAAATATGATAAATACCTATATTTTGGTACTTGCACTCATAAGGATGTTGGATGAAGTTCTTTCATGGTGATGTGATCACAAGGTGAAATTATGGTTAATTTATCATTTCATCACTATAATTTGATAGGTTATAAGGTAATCAAGTCTTGATAGATTGCAAGTTATTGTTACTACTGTCCAAATGTGTCCATCACAAATAAAATCAATGTATGAAGGAGACTGTCCCTTGCAATTAATGACTTGAAAATGTCATTATTTTACAACCTAACACAAACATGGAGATTGGGAGATGCAGTTCATAGTAGTTGAGGCTATGGAAGCCTAAAAAACCTAGACTTAGTGATGAATTTTCCTTCATGAACAATGTATGGAAATGTTCCAAGGATTTTGCATGACAATTGAGGGGAAAAGGTAATGAATGATAGTCATTAACAGTCTCACATTCTTAATCCATGTTATTTGATTTACTAGACTTGTACTTAACATTTTAGCTCCCAAACTTTGTAATGAGTGCTAAATGTGACTATGGTCCACTAGTTACACAACCAAGGCCTCTAATGTATTCTCTAATTGTAATCAAAGGAATTTTTCTCTTCATTTAAGTAAATAAACTTGAAGGGAAACACCACCAAGTGGTTTATTGGACACCTACATGACTAAACATAGCAGAAAATTTACATTTAATGCAAATTTCCATTGAAATTTTATGTAGTGTGCAAAAGAATGGTTTCACCATACATAATATTTTGGTTTAAGTTGTCTTGAAAAAGACAAATTAGAACACTAATATACATAATTCAGGTGCACATGTGAGGTGGTTCGGCTATTTACAGATAAACTCCATATGTCTAAGTGGTTAACACGGAGGGAGTGTGTACTAGGCTTGGTTAAGTCATCATAAGTTTGTGAGACTTTTGGTATGTTTTAAGGTAGGATTAGTGGTTGCATCAATGTTCTAGTTCTCTATGACAAGGTTTCAACATCTTCAAATAGTGAAAGTTACTGCTCATAGTCATTTGAAACAACAACATTTTGATTATGTTTGATGGTAGGATTTGAGTTGCGAAAACCTTATCTTTGAGTTGCTCCACTTTTGTGCCCAAGAAACCATATTATTGTTTTGTGAATGGGGGTCAATAATATGTTCTACAATCAATGGAAGACGAATCTATGCGATATAGGCATAGCTCATTGGGGAGTCTCTGGTGTAAGAGAACCTACACCTTATGTTCACAACTAGAGCATTAGAGATTGATCACAAAAGTTTCTAGGGAGGTTTTCAAAGTTTTTTGATGTTTTAATGTCTAAAAGACCATTTATTGTTTCATTGATCCATATTGTAAACAAGATCAAATATGTGAAGAAATTGTCAATGATGGTCAAATATTGTCAAAGTAGGTAGAATAGGTTTTATTGCAGGGAGTCATGCATTCAAGGTGAATAATGTCTAAAAAGAAAATTTTCAATTTTTTTAGGGTGCTTGGAAGTCATCTAGTTGATAATGTAAAAAGTTTCAATTGTTCACATTAAAAGTTTTTAAAATTGCAATTTTGCAAAATAATGGGTTGTTAAGTGTTTTAAAGTAAGTTATGGACATTGGTTGAAGTTTTTTGGGGTCTCAAATGATTTAAAAATCCTTCCAAGCCCCGAGAAAATGTTTTTTGAGGAGTTGATACCAAGATTTCATATCAAATACCACGTTCTTGAAGCAATTTTATGTGTTTTCACTATTTTTCTGAAGTTCTTTTATGTTGAACAGATCCGTAAAAGCTTGAAATGCTCTGAGATCACTGGTGTAGATAAATATATGTGTTACATTTCATTTTAATTTTTTTTAAGTGCTAAAACACTCTTTTGTGGGAGAAAACAATCAAATATAGGGACTGCCCAAATTTGCCTGTGTAAGGGTTTAAGGGCTAAAAAAAATGACATCCAGCAATCCACCCACTATCTTGGAACTGTAACTTGGTGTATTGGTGTGTAACATGGTAGGATAGAGTTTCATTACATTTAGGGCTCTGTTAAAGCAAGAAACCTAGCATTGAAGTGATGCCCTAGGGCTGATAGGGGCAATTTTATTGTGAATTTGTGGTTGTTAAGTCAGATTTTGTCAATTTGATGGATGGAATAGTATGAATGAATGTTGTTTGTCCTATTGTAGGATTATTTTAATGTTTTGAAGACAATATTTGAGTTAGGGAGGTCAGGTATATGGTGTTTCTCTAAAACCCTAGTGTATTGAGAGAAAATGGAGGGTTTTGTAGAACAGTGACAAAAGGGCCATGGCTTAGCCCAACATGGTGAAAAATAAATTAAGCTCAACCCCATGGACATTCATTTATAATATTTTAAATTCCTACCAACATATTGTTATATTTAGCTATATAGTTATAGATTTATGTGACAAAATGGTTTTATCTATATCTATATAAGTTATATTCACTTGAGAAACTACAATTTCTCATCATAATAATTGAAATCTTAGAAGAATAACACGGGATTTCAATCCCATTTGGAAGTAGGATTGTATGTATTCCTTGGAGAAAGGATGTCCCTATGACCCAAGTTCGTAGGGGAAGGTTTTGGGAAAATCTCCAAGGTTTGAAATGTTACTAAATTTGATCCATCCTTCTTCAGTATGTTTCAACTAGAGGTTGAATTATGCATTAGATGATTGTGATCTCACCTTTCCAATTAATATGTTCCCACTATGTAGATTTGAGTCAATGAAAGGAAACCTATCATCATCAAGATTTCCTACTTTGAGATTTGTGGTATTTAGCCTTTCAAAGTCTATTCCAATCTTGAATGAACTTCTAGAGGTATTGTCATTGTGGTTTGTCGTGATGTGAATGTGTGAAAATGCCTCCAAACTTGTCTAAACTAGAATAATCAGAGTTTGTGTGTTAAACAATATGACCTTATGTCTTGAATCAATGACAAGTAAAATAGGGTCATGATAAAATTGACCATGACTTGCCTATCACAAAGTTAACAAAACTTGCTAACTTTGTATTCAACTATAATGAGGTATTTAGTCATTATGATTTGATGGGTGAGAAATTCTTAATAGGTACTAAAGATCTACCTACATATATACTTTAAATTATGTTGAGATTAAGATGGAGTTCCTTATGACCACCTTTCCTAACAATAGGTAATTAATAGAAAGTATATTGAATATGGTGGATATATGTATGGTGGATAAATGTATGCTATTCTTTATGATTAGTAATAAACTGTGATATACTCAAAAGTAGAATATTTTGTAATATTACATTTATGGATTTTACTTATGTCTACTAACTAATGTATTTTTCAAATAATTGAATGTAGTAAATGGCCTTTGAGACCACATTATGAGCTTTTATTTATGTATGTGTCCAAATAGAGGTGAACTCATGTGGGTTCAATGTTTTACTTGTGATATGGATTTTGATCCCAAGACCTATAGGACCATTATATAGTTTAGTGGATCCATTAGGGGTATTGTAATCAAATTAACTAGCCTAGGGTGTAAACCATTCAAATAGTATGCATTAGATGAACATTTTGATACTTTCTAAGTGTCATAATTTTGAACCAAGATTGATATAGAACTTGAATCCTTAGCATCACAAGTAGGGTTGAGAAAGAGACTCTACAAAGACAGATATAGAGACAGAGACAATGACAGAGATAGAGACAGAGATAGAGATAGAGACAGAGATAGAGACAAAGACAGAGAAAGAGACAGAGAGAGACAAAGAGAGATAGAGACAGAGATAGAGACAAAGATAGAGATAGAGATAGAGATAGAGATAGAGATAGAGATAGAGATAGAGATAGAGATAGAGAGAGAGATAGAGAGATAAATATGGAGACAAAGATATAGAGAGATAGATATAGAGAGAGATATGTAGAGATATATAGGAATAAAGAGGGACAAAGAAAGATATAGATAGTGAGGTAGATAGATAAAAATAGATAAAGAAAAAGAGAGAGAAAAGAGGAGAGATACATAGATAGAGATAAAGTCACATAAAGAGATATGGAGATAATGAGAAACATACAAATAGAAAGGGAGACAAAGAGATAGAGAGAGGTAGAGAGATAAAGAGATAAGGATGAATAGATAGAGATATAGGGAGGGTGATTGATATATCTCTCCATGTCACTCTGTATCTCTCTATATCTACCACTATCTATGTGATCACTCCCTCTTTCCCCCTCTATCTATTGAGCTATCTCTCCCTCTCCCCCCTTTCTCTTTCATTCACTCTATCTCTCCCTCCATCTCTCCTTCTCTATATCTCTATCTCTATTTCTCTTTTTGTCTCCCTCTCACTCCTATCTCTATCTCTTTCTATCCATATCTTTCTCTACCTCTATCATGATTTCTTTATCTCTTTCACCATCCCCCTCTACCTCTCTATATCACCCCCTTTCTACATCTCTCCCTCTCCCTCTATATATATTGAGATATCTCTCCCTCTCTCTATATCTTCTTCTCTCTCTCCCTCTTCCCCCTCTTCTTTCTCTCCTTCTACACCTCCATCTCTATTTGTATCTTCCTCTCTATCTCTATCTCCTTACCCCTCTATCTCTCACTCTTCCCCACTCTATCTCTCCCTCTTTCTATCACTACCTCTCCATATCTCTCTCTTCCTCTCTCATTATTGTAAGCATAACATGAGCCTATTGGTAATGGAGCTTGATCATCTTCCTAATTTAGAGGTTTCATTTCAATCATGTTTGGATCCTTTTAAGTGGATGCATATGTTCAATTATGTGATGGTCAAGTAACACAAATCAATGCAAGAGTATATCATTGGATGAGTATTAGTTGGATAGTATATTATTACTAGATCAATCAAGAGAAAATTGATAGCTAAGTACTTGAATTTTATTTTATTGACACTTGATAAATGCAAGAGTATAGAGGTATTATGTTTCTAAATTGAAGTAAAGAAAGTGGTTGACATGGAAGTAAAATATTTTAGAAACTCATAAATGATACATGTATAGATATATCTTCTTTATATTATCCTTGTAATTAGTTATGTATGTTCAAATATAAAAAATTAAAAGGAATCCAATGTGTATCATCTAATAATAACTTATAGAAAATAACAAAAAGATCAATAATAAAAAAGTATATATTAACTAAGAAACCATGCAAGCATACAATAGTATATGTTGGTAAAACTATAATATATACAAGAAATAAATATATGCATACAATATCACATGTTAGTAATACAAAACACATGTAACTATGTGGGGTCAACATGAGGAAATGCTATTTTTTTGGGAATGAAATAACCAAAGATATGATGAAAGAATATCTAATCATAAATAGTCATAGAGTAATTAGAATTTGATCATATGGAAATTTATAGGAGAGCTAAAATATTTGTAACATCATGAATTAACAACATTAAAAATTACATCATTAATTAATTATGTAATGGTATAAAAATTAAAAATGTCATGAATTAATTGTGTAACCATAAAGGTCAAATATAATTCTATCAAGAAATCAATATAAAATAGATAATATAATCGCATAACTCATACATTTCAATTTCATTTATCTTCTTCTTCATCCAACTCTTTATCTGTATCATTCGATCCAGATTCGACATTGTAAGGATTGGTCATTATATCATCATCCAAACGAATATCATCTTCATGAACATTAACTGCTACATCATCATGATCTAGTTCCTCTTCTTCAACATCTTCATGAGGCACATCATCAACTAACTATTGATCCTGATCATCATCTACATCATCTTCTAGTTCTTCAATATCTTCTTCTTCCACCACATTATAATTTATTGGTCTTCCTCTTGGATCATGTCTAATAATAAATGACCAACCCGATTTACCTAGAACCTCTGAGTAAAATACCTGCTCACATTGGCTTGGAAGAACATAGGACTCATTTTCAGCTCACTCGATCGACCTTGTATTAACCATGGTAAATCCATTATCATGTTCAATAATAGTTCTCTCAGGATCATTTTTATTCAATCATAGCCTGTACCATTAAATGATGAATAAAACTAATTTGAAGGACTTAAAGTCACACTCAAGTATATCATCCAAAATCCCATAGTAACAATTTTTTGAGACTTCTGGATGTATATCGCTTCTAGATGAAATATTAGTCACCTGAAAGACTACAGTTATCCCAGAACCACAAGTTTTCTTCGTGTCATCCAAATTTTTGATTCAAAATTTATGACCATTGCAACACATAGCCTTGTGGTGTTTCACCTACAATATGTCAAACATGTAAAAATTATTGCATCGTTAGTTGATAAACATATTTATTCTTGGCCAAATATATGGAAAGAAAAAAATTGAACATATATATACATCAATATAATTGAAAATAATTAAATAATATGGGTGATTAATATATTTATACATACCTATTTATGTCTTAAACCATATGCTAAATCAATTTCCCTTGGTGTAACATTGGAATCTCCATTACGATGAGCTTCTTTAACCAATGAAGCCACACCTTCCCATGTTAATGCACGACTAGATTGTTGACATCGTTCAATCCATATCGTAATCCAATCAATATTATTTTCTATGTATAAATGTAGTGCATCCCACTCTCGACCAACTATATAAAAAAAATTGAAATTCACAAAAGACGTATACTTAGTTAATTACTATGGTATATGACCTTAATTTATAATTGATGTATAGTGAAGATTAATAATTAAAAAAGTAAAATATACATAAAAACCAAATGTAAAATGTATTCTAATTAATCTCCATGGCCATCTTATAATTACCTCTCACTTTCCTCAATTTACCTTTCCCCATCAGGTACTCCCCTTCAAATTTGTTAATGGATTTGGGATCCCAAATGCGATCTACATGGATCTTTGTTGCAAACTTAGGAAGATATTCAGTAATGTACACCATGGTCTATTATACCATATATCCCTCCACCATAGAACCCTCAAAATGTGCTATTTTTCTAACCAAAGCCTTCAAAAATTTCAAGTGCCTCTCAACCATCCACATTGACCTTGTGTGTATAGGTCCACACAATTCAATCTCCTCAACTTGGTGTATGAGGTAGTGTTCTTGTGCATTGAAAAATGTTGAAGGTAGACACTTTTACATTTCACACTTTAGACAAGGAATTTTTCTCTTCCAATAATTTATATTTTCTTTATGGATTTCTTTAGATGACAACCATCTATAAGTGATTTAAGGAAAAAATATATTAACGAGATTTGACAAAAATATACAATATATTACATAACAAGTAAAAAAAATGGAAAATATAAGATCTATACAACAAATTGAACAAATATTACTACTTACCTCATGTATTTTCCAAGATCATATATAACTTGATTGACATTGTTGTCGAAGTTGTCTAGGAGAGATAAAGGTAGAATGTACTACAACAATTATAAAATGATCTTTCCATTATTTTTCCAAAATTAGTAAACATAATACATTGAAAAGTACATGCAGTATACAAATATATATATAATATACCAAAATAATTACCTTAATGAAGGTATTCCAATCATGCGTTTTCATCCCTGACCCAAATTCACCTCTCTTTGTTATGATATTGTTTATGTTCGCAACAAATCCTGTGGGAAATCAACTTTCTCGTATGACTTCTTTTATAGTATTTCTTTGTTGCTCCATTAATAACCAAGGAAGGGTGCTTATATTAATTTGGTCTCCAATGCTATTTAATTGAATGAAATTTTTCATTACATTATTGGCTTTCTGAATGTCACTAAAAATTTTGACAATTTTTTGTTTGTCATGCCTTCCATCCAATATTTTCCATAACGTTTATGTTATATTCTCTCTGATATGCATTGTGTCAAACAAATGCACAATTTGTAGCTTCTCAAAGGATGGAAACTTACTAAATTTTCTGGAATAACTTTTCAATCCCTATGGAAGTCGGCCATTAATGTCTTGATGACCTTCATAAAGCATATAAGTTAAACAAATTAACAATGAAAATCATTGTCAACTACACCATGAGTAAACAAAAAACAATATAAAAATATAAATTCCAAACATATCATATATGATAGATAAACAATTTGATCTAATGTATAACCTTGACGATTAATTCTATTATATTCCAACTTCCATAGGCAAGGTGTCATTCTTCATGGTTTTGATGTAGTCTCTTCTTTCCCATTGAAAAGATGTTTTTCAGTAGTTCAATACTTATGATTTATGTGGAGGAAGTGCCTATACTCATCAAACACCTGCTTTCCTAAACTTGTTGAAGGACAAGATTTCATCTTTGGACCACAAATTGGACATGCAAATTTTCCCTTTGTTTGAAGACCTGCAAGATCATATATAATTGGATTAAATATGTCAATTTTTATAATTATATATAATGAATAGATTATTTAAAAAACATGCATGATATCTACTTCATAAAATTAAATATCATTAAAGTGTAGTCAAATGTTATAACATACCACAAAAATATGTTAGCCCTAGGGCATCATGAATTGTCCATACAAGCATTGCCTGGAATATGTCTTTGTCCGATTGGTCTAGAGATGTCATACATAGTGACACCATTCCATAACTTTAGTAACTCGTCGATAAGAGGCTCGATATATGCATTCATATATTTAACTTGGTACTTACCTAGTTGAATGAACATAAACATTATATAATTATTAGAACCATTTTACTGCAATATATATAAATTAATGTACATGACTATTAAATGAAAAGAAAAATAATAATTATGCAACAAATAAGACAAATGAGATGCTACTACGTTAAAGAAAATTGATGTAGACAAATACCTGGAACAATCATTGCCAACTTTATGTGCTCCCTCTTTATTGGCATCCATGGAGGATTGCTATTGTTGAAAACAAAAACAGGCCGCACTGAGTAAATAGATCTCAACTCTCTAAATGGATTGACACCGTCCACTGCCAATGAAAGCCTGAGATTATGTGGTTCTTATTTAAAGTGTGGTCATTTTTCTTCCATGTCCCTAAATGAAGAACCATCCACAGGAATTTGAAGAATGTCATCTCCACTTCTATTCTGTGCATGGTAATCCATAAATTGTGCTAAGCTTTCACACCTAAATAATCGTTACTTACATGGAATAATGGGAATATAACGAAGAACCTTGCAAGGAATCTTTTTGGTTAGTTGATCTATTTGATATCTACTGATATGACATTCTGGGCATTCTATTGCAAATTCATGTTATTTATCATATATAATTTGATCATTGGGGCATGCATCTATTGCTTGATACTCCATTCCAATATCTTTCATAATGGTAGATAAATCTCAATATGAGCGAGATAAAATATTTGATGGTGGTAAAAAAATTCACTTATCAATCTACAACAAAAAAATAATTTGTTAATATAAAGAATATTAATGGTACATATTTCATCCTTTATTTACTAGTGATGAACTAACAACAATTAAAATAAATGAAAAAAGATGACATATATGACATACCTTAACATCTGTGAGATTTCTATGTTGGATAAACCATTCATAACCTTCAAGTTCACCAGTAACAATACAATAGAGAGAAGAGTTGTTTAGGAGCCTTCATAAAGGGGATCATATGCCTTCTCAAGTACAAGTAAATCATGAACATCATCAAAGTCATCTCGATTATCATGATCAACTGCACCACTAAATGTGTCATGAACCAATGTATTTGTACCATCATCTTCAACTGTGTTTTCTGGCACATGATCATCTTTGATATTAATAGCTCCATGTTCCTCTACTTGCAAAGCCACATTCTTTAGTCTGTGATAATCCATATCATGTGCCCTAGGGAACCCCACCTTTATAATAATGATTGACACAAATAAACCATGATCATGATCAAGTGATTTTTTATATATATAAAAAATATTAAAATGATATAACATTTACAAATTTAATCAATATAAATACATATAATGAACAACTTACCAATGAATGATAATCATGCTGCCGACAATGTTTCTCATCTATTGTGATTAAAAGTCTTCTTGTCTTTAAGCCCTTGCAATTATTGCAAGGACAATAAAATTTCCCATCACCCTTTCTTTTCAATCTAGCAAGTCTCTCTTCATTTTTTTCTGCACTAATATTATCTGAAATGATTTTTCTTTACCAAGCTTGAATATTTAGATCTTCAAAATATATCAAACTCACACTCCAATAATTTTTAATCATAGGCAGGTAACAAAATCTAATAATTCTGATATTTTGCACCAAAAAAAATTGGCCTATAACCTCCACAAATTGTCGAACGCACTTTTATTTATGCCTAGAATTCGTCAAAATTTTGATGAAATCACTATTCGTCAAAATTTTGACAAATGTCGGGCACAAGTTTTTTTAAAAATTGAAAAGTACACATTAATTAAACATGTACCTGATGATTCATCTAATTGTACATCTTTCATTACAAATTTTCATCATATTTTGTAGTCAAATGAGTTAGTGAATGTATATAAATATAAACAATGGGGCAAAATCAAAAAGTGTCTATACATCAAAAATGATAGCCTTGGTGGCTACTACCCTCTCCAGCCTACTACTCAGGCTGATCCTCGCCATGAGGATGAGTGTCACTACGCTGTGAAAAATTAGGTTGTCAAAGAGCCACCAAAACATCCCTATGATAGTGTTTCCTATAATATGCAACTTGCATAGCAACCTCTTAAAAGAATCTAGTCGAAACAGTCTAACCATGTGTGGTTGCTACCATAACCTCTATTTGTTGTCATCTCACAACCTCCTAGTCTATATCCCCCAAAATAGCCTGAACTCTCTGAAGAGACGCATCCCTCTTGGTTGTCACTGTGACCACTTGTTTTCGAGCCTAGTCTCGCTTAGCAGTCACAACCAAAATCTGTTGGTAGTCTTGGTCTTGCTCACCTATCAAAGCCTGCACATACAACTACAACTACTATATCTATGCATCTCTAGCATCCAATGGTGGTGGTGGTGGTGGCACTGGCTACTATTGCACTATTGGAGGCTGCTAAGGAGGTTGTTGTTCAACTAGAGAAGCCCCAAGAACCTGTCCATCATGGCCATCCTGGCCTCCCTATCCTCTGCCTGACACCTCTACCTCATGGCCTCACTCTAGGAATAACACCTATAGGATCTGTAAGTCATTGTGGAGGCACAAATCATGCATCGTAAGTGAGAGTGGTCTGAGAAATGGGATAACCCTAATCATATGCCCAAGGTTGGGCAACTAGCTAGAAAAACTCTTAATGACCTCTAGTGCCAGAATCACTGGTTTCTAGGTGGGAACCTCTCTAGCTAATCTCACAAAATAAGTAATGTAGCCATCATTGGGCCTATCCTATACATCGCCAAACACTCTAGCCACTTTTTCAAGAAGGTGCCGCTCAACTATTGTATGATCTCGACCATAAATATATCGAGTTTGTTGGGCAAAGTAAATTTTCCTTATATCATCGAACCATGGCCACATCTGAAGCCATGGCTGCCACTGGAGCAAGGTCATATTGTCAATCACCTATGGCCAGTATAAAAGCCCAATCTATCTTATGTGCCTGAGTCTGATAGCACTATGGTATCTCCAAACAATGGGATCATCTGGCTCCATGTCTGCCATTTTTACAATTGGTTGAAGCACTACAATGTGCTCCCATGCCAAGATATGAAGAAGAGTCAACATGGCAACCACACATTCTCTAAGGTCACTATCACCTTCCTTGTTGGAAGGTGGAAGGACAAGGTCTCATTGTACCACCTCTCGCACAACACTGTCATCATAGCCAAATGTGTCCTCACAATAGGAGCAGATGCGATATACCAGAATCCAATGTATCCCAAGTGCTCTTGGCACAACTTTGACAGAACACCCAAACTCTACAGTACTGTGGGAATTTTCTCTCTCGACATCAATGGTGGAAAGACCTCCTACACCCATGAAGTGCACAACATCATGAAATCATCAAAATTTGAAGTTATTTGGAATTTTTGGCTCGAAAATCACAAATGCATCACTATATTCAAAATCCAAATAGTGACGCTCAATGCATTTCAAAATTCAAATTGACAAATGCATCACCATACAAGATGGCATCATGATTTAGAATTTGGCCTAACCTAACACTAACTTTCAAATCAGCAAGTGTGTCCTTGGACAAGCCTACATTGCTATTTAAATTTGAAACCCTAAATTCAAATCCAAAAATTCATTGCCCTAGACATATGCGTCACTATATATCATTTGGGTGTCACCGATTGAAGTTTGGGAATCACTATTTAGCGACACCCCTAAATTCTAAATTCTAACACCTATTAAATGCATCAAATAGTCAAATTTCAAATCAAGTTTCAAATCACATACCAGTAGTTCTATGCCTAAAAGCCTCTAGTGCTCTTGAACTCGATCATAAATATGTTGTGGAATTACTCATTGCACCATTTTGTCAGAGGATCGAAGCTCAAAAAGAGAGAATTCTCTAAGGTTTGAATGCACAAATGAATTGAAAATGACCCTTCTCAGATTATTTATGCATCAAAATTAAGGTTTTTTCCCCCTAATTTAATCTTGAAGCTAGGGTTTATCATTATTTTCACTAATTTTTCCAATTAGAATGTTACTTTGCATTGTTTTTTGCATTTTTGGCTTGATTCTTGCATCTTGGAGCCTTTCTAGACCCATGGGGCAGCTTTTCACCTTTGTCAAGAAATCAACCCAAAATTCAAAATTTCCACCCGATTTCTCAAGGGGGCAGGGAATCAACTTAATCCTATAGCAGTTGCCTCATAAGTCACTTTAGCCTTCTTCAAGGCATCATAAATTTTCTGTAATGATACCTCTTCTACTGAGGTAGGGTCTTTTGTGGTTTCCCCCATTGTTGTACCATTTCTCTTCAACCTCTTATATTTTTCATTTTATTTCTATGGAAGAAATAGGTTCACTACTAGAAACTCTCTTCTTGGAAGCTTGCACCCTTGGTTGTTTGAGATGAAGGTTAAGCCATTTCCTACTTCTTTGAACAAATTCTTGTGTCCTTGGTTGAATTTTAGTTCCCTCCTTTGCCATCCAATCAATGGGATCCAAATCCTTTGTGGCTACTTCATCCATTTCGTAATGAGGATCTAAGGTAATCCCATCATTAGTGACACCCTCTGGAATGTCTCAAATAACTTCAAAGTCCTTAATCTAGGGAATTGTCAATCTTTCATATCCCCTCTTCCTTACTTAAAACTCATCTTGCAAATTGGCCCAAAAATCCTCTAGCAATGACCTATGATGAGGGAATTGTGAAGCATAAAGACCATGCATCGTCTTTTTAGGATCAAATTCCTTCCTAGAAGTGTGGTTTTTGAAGTTCAAGGTCTAGAATTCATTTTTTTCTGTCTTGGCCACTATGGAAGAACTAAAAAAATAAAATCCTAATTCAATGGAGGAGAAAGAATGACAAAGAGCTTTGTGCTACAGAGAAAAGATTGCATTTACTTTAGTAGCTTGACAAGAAAACTCCATCAAGATCTACCTATCATTGTAGCACCTTGGCAACTTGAATGGGTGATCTTCAAACTCAAACAATGTAATATAAGTAGACTTGGGATATTAAATAAACCAATAACCCCAAGGTTCAATGAATTCCATGGCCTCTCTATATAATCTAAAGCCTATATCACATGTTAACTAATTGATAACTGCATACAGAAATGCATCATTGACTCTTTTGAAATGATTCTCTACCTCTTTCAACTCTAATTGGTTGTAATACTCCCAAACTTTCTTTTGATTCGAGCAACTATCCATAGACCTTGTATTTTTCAATCTCGGAAACTGAAACATCCTTGTAGCATAGTAAATCATATATGAAGTCATGTAAAATTTCTTAGTTTCAAACACTTTTAACAATTGGTTGTGAATGTTGTCTGAGATAATTTGTGCCCAATCCAAACATTGTTTTCCATCAAGAATAAGTTGAATAAATAGAAACATCTAGTATTCAAGGTTGCTAGAATCCTTCTTCCCAAACACTCGTGACATCAATGTGATTATGTCACCAACCTCTCCTTTGAATTTAGATCTCTTAAACTTGGGTGGTAATTTCTCTATGGACTTCTTCTGTGTTTTCAACCACCTCTTATTCATCAGTGCCTTATTTTCCCTTCTCATGCTATGTACATCATGCAATTGCTTCATCTTCTAACATGATCTTGGCATTAGGATGAGGAGGTGGGTCAAAGACCAACCTAATCATTATAGGATTTAAGTCAATAATTACATTTCCTTGTGAATAGGAGTTAAGTTAACCAATAAAGTCCATAGATGGGATCTCGCAGATTTCTAATCCCGATATTGAATCAAAAGTCGGGGTCGGGTTTTTATCTAGAATTAGACCTATTCAAAATGGGCAAGTATTAGTAGCTTCCTGAGTTTCAATCCTGATATGATATCAGGAGTTGAGATCGGGAGTGTGTCTAGGAAGGTATCCATTGATGGATTGATGGTTTGGTATCATTCTGATCCCCAATCCTGATGGTTGTTTGGGATTGGGACTTTTGCTTGGAGTTACACCTTGAGAAAATTAAACTTATAGTATCAATCTGAATCTCGATCCCAATAGTTATGCAAGGATTGAACAAGGAGATGAGCCAAGACAAAGCAATGGGAAAACCAAAGTATTGGCTCAATTCCTGACCCCAAAATACATGCGAGGATTAGGAATCTATGGAGTGATGATAATGAGGGTGTGGAAAATATGACAATATCTTAATGGCATCCTCAAGATTGGGCCATGTGTAAGATCAAGAAATTTTAATTTTAAATGGACATAACTTTGAAATTAAATAATTTAAACGAGTCCAACCTGAATATAGAGCAAAACCCTAGATAACAAGGTCACAATAGGATTGACAATCCCATGATGAAAAGACAAAGCGATTGCATGAGAAACAAAATGATGCAAAAAAAAGCTAAGAAGGATTCAAAAATAAATGAAAACACAAAAAAAATAGAAAGAAAAAATGAATCCAAACAAAAAGAAGAGAAATGAAAAGAAAAACCAGAACAAACAAGTGAGACAAAAGCAACCAAAGCAGAAACAAGACAAAGAAACACAAGCAAGAAAAGCTTCCTTCAAACGCATCCAAGAATTTTGGCATCTTGTCAACAATTTATAGTGAATCCTTCAAACCATAGCTTGTTGTTACTCTCATTTTTTTCACCAAACTCTTGAAAGTAGAATGGAGAAAAATTGAGGAGCGGTGGGATAAAAACCCGTTCACACGTGCGAGCGATTATGGAATTAATTGGAAATGGGTCAGGCCTTGGGATTCAAGCAGATGCCATAAATACAAGGTGCAGGAATAAAGGCAAGTGAGAGTCAAGATCAAGTCTTTGAAAAATACTAAACCTTAAAAAGGGGAAAATTTAGCCAATGTCCCATGGCCCGAAGTGTGACAAACAAACTGGACAACATGGGGGATTGATATCGGGTCTTCACATGAACTCAAAACTTCAAAAATTTCAAAGCACAAGTCACAATCCCAAGTCCGATCTGGAAACAAACAAAGACAAAAAGGTTGGACATGAGGATCAAGAAAAAAAAAAAAAGCAAGAACTTTGAAAAGTTTTCAGTTCTTGTTCTGATACGAAACCCGATTCTAAAACAAGAAAAACACACAAAGAAACAAAAACAGAGGTCAGGATCGGGTCTTGGCCAAAGACTTAAACCTTGAATGGTGCAAGGAAAAGGTTCTGATCAGATAACTTGACTTGAAACAGAAAGAAAAACACACAAGCAAAAAGAGGGACTGGGACTGTGACATGAACAGAGACCTGAAGCTCCAAAAGGGTAATAAGTGCATGTTCTTTCCTAAGACCTGAACCCAAGAACAAAGAAAAGAAAAAGACCTAGGAGGAAAATAAAACTCCTAAGTTCCAAATAAGAAGACCAATGATGAAAAAAAATAAGGGGAACCCATTTTGATCAAAATAAAATGCGGTGGCTATGTAAGGCATAACACTATCTTGTCTCAAAATTTGTTAAAATCTAGTTTCAAAACATTGGTTTATCACCTTATTCAATTTTCATAAGTGTTATCACCATTAGACATACACCTTTTCATAGCCATCTTGCATAATCAAACATCTACCATATCACCTTTTGAACTTGGATTTTACCTATAGTTAGTAGCTATCACCTTTTGTATAGTAACAAGATCAGACATACATCACACCTTATCAAAAATCTTGGACATCGTTTACATCACCATCATCAAAACAAACATCCATGTAGCCTTTCAACTTACACTGAAAAAAAAATATGAAACCATATCCTCTAGTAGTGTTAAAACCTAGTAGACATCATCCTTCCCTAAGTTTCTTGAATATTGGCACCCACCTTTACTTGTGTAGTGTAGAAAAATGTGCTCCCTTCTTGGAGATAGTACAATTTCAAACTTTTTTTGGACCTATTTTATCCCCCTTGCATTCATGACCCCTTAAATCATCATTAATAGGCCCCTAAGACCCTTTATTTTAGATCCCAAGGCCTATTTCAATTGAAATACTGATAAAATCAACCAATGCATTCAATTTCCTAACACCCTAACATTTTCTCACCCCAAAAAACTAGGCTATGACTCATATGCCATCTTGGTCATATGACTCCCCCTAGGTGGGATCCATATGCCACCTTGGGCATATGGTCCCGTTTTACCCCTTTTTAGCGTTTAAGAAGGAAATTAAGGTTTTTAATTTAAATTTTTGGAAAATGTTAGTATTTGGGATCTAATAAATTGTAAATTCAATGATATTCCTAGAAAAACTAAGGCTTTGAATCATTATTAAGTCCAAGCAACCTAGATATTTCAAGCAAGAGAGTCTCACCTAGATTTAGAGCATTCAAGAGAGAGTTTCAAGAATTCAAGATCAAG
This sequence comes from Sequoiadendron giganteum, assembly GCA_007115665.2. Classification (NCBI taxonomy): domain Eukaryota; kingdom Viridiplantae; phylum Streptophyta; class Pinopsida; order Cupressales; family Cupressaceae; genus Sequoiadendron; species Sequoiadendron giganteum. Next base: position 564,459,121 of record CM021105.1, on the reverse strand, counting down.
GGGAAAGCAAAGTTGAAGCCTTAGAGCAGCATAATAGTGATTTTGCAGGTCTTCAAGCTCACTTTCATTACAAGATCAAGCATTGTCAAGGATTGATGATGGATGCCTATGGAGGATCATGATGGCTTCTAGGTTGGGGAGATGCAACTAGCCATTGAACCAAGGCTAATGACTTGTTTCCTAAGTGATTCCATATTTCATTATCCTTCCACTTTCTACCTAAAGGAAGGTACATTCTTTATTATGGATAATTAAGGTGATTAGATATCTCCCAATGTGAGTCATCAGCTTTATATTTCATTCATGCATCCTATTATAGCATATTAGAGTAGGGTTTATTACACTCTAGATCTCTTAATCTTTGATGCACCTAAGATTAGGACCTTCACACACATTTCCTTTCAATATCTATTCTTTATATCAAGGTTTAATTACTAATTTAGGGGTTTGAGTGAGGCAAACCCCCCATTATAAAATTATCACAATTTTTTTTTTTGAATATTTTTAGTAGGTTTCGATGCGAAAGCAAAGTTTGGGAAACATAGGAAGGAAGTGCAGAGAGGAGAACAGTCTCAAATCTTGATTTTTTGAAAAAACATAATGGGACTAAATTGCCACCTTGGGCACATGATTCCTGGTACAGGCACTTTACCAGATTTCACTGGACCCTAACTTGTCACTATGAGATTCCAGTTCGTACCCATAAACCCTAGAATGGGACTAACTTACCCAGTCTTGTGTATGATTCCTTTTACACATCAGCACCAACAAAACCTAGGGTTTTTATGTCTTGTTTAATAATCTTTGATCCTCCAAGTACTTTCTTGTATATTGCTATTTAGTGATCTAATTTTTAGTTTCATTTTCTAGGTCATATAGTTGGATTTACATATCACTTTCGTTTCTTTCTTTATAAGTATTTTCCTAGTGGTCAATCCCCCTTCATAATCAAACCTAAGGAAACCCTCATATATACTCTTCCCTCAGTTGAGTCACATAGTTGAGGGGTCTTGATTTCCTTTAATGAACTAGAGAAAAATAGGTCCCCTTAATTGTTCCATCTCCTAAAATGTGGAACCCTATTTCCTTATGTTCATTTATGTGAATCCGGCCTTTCGATACTTGCATTTATAATTTGGATAGCATCATAGTCCAAGATATAGGTTAACTTTTCATTAGATCTTATATTAGTTAAATTGCATTTAGGGCTTCTAAATCTTGCATTAGTGAATGTGCATATGGGTTGCACTTTTGCATCTTCTATCATTAAATTTCATTTGAAATCTATCATTTCAAATAGTCAAGACAACATACAATCTGAAAACCTTAAAAACAACTCAGAATTTTCTTGAATTTAATGTTAAAATCCTAATCTAGGACTCATTCACTCCTCAAGAAGATTTAGTCCCTATATAGGTGGCTTTTTCTAGATTTTTGGGAGTTTTGTGTTTTTTTTTTTAAATTTGAATCTTCAAAAAATCCTAGCTGGGACTCATTCACCCCTCTAGGTGATTTAGTCTGATATAAAACCTAAATCTGTAATTTAAAACATTAAAAACTTTATTTTTGTGTTCCTATTTGCTACTATTAGATCTTCGTTTCAGTCTATTGCATTTCTATTTCATTCACTTCATTAGATCTATCTTAATTTTCTTTCATTTCAATTGTGGATAGAATTATATTACTGCACTTTTATTTCATTTCAATATTAGTTCATATATTAGATTAAATTTGGCATTCATTAGAAAATAAAACCAAAACAACATCAAAACAAAAACAATCATAAATCGATGAACCCCTTGGAGAAAGCATATTTATTTGAGTATGTCAAATATTTCTTTCCAAGTTAACCTAACCTTTAAGCTCTTTAGTAGTGATGACTTTTACATGTTATATGAAGCTCTTAAGGACTTCATCTCACAAGATTCATCTACTAATACTTGTTATGAGAAACTAAAACAAAGAGAAGTTAATGTTGTTCAACCTCGACTCATCCTTTACCCACCTTAAAACCAACCTCAACCTCAAAGCTAACCCATTCTCATCCTTGAACCACCTAAGGATATTGTTTCACAACAATCAAGTTATAATACCATTTCTCATACATATAACACTCGAAACAATCCACAACCAAGATAGACAACTTCAACATCCATACCTTTGCCTCAACCCATCTTCCCTAGTGCTCCTCATTTTCCTTCACATAGTTGGAAGGAGTATGATATTGTTGAACAACTTAAGAATACTCCCACAAAGATATCCCTATGGAATCTAATTCAAAATTAATTTAATTATCATACTATGCTTCAAAAATCATTCCAACAAGTTGTGGTTTCCTTTGGTGCAAATGCAAATGATGTAGCAGCTCTAATTCAAGGAATGAATGCAGTTAACGTAGACATTACCTTTCATCAACATGAGCTACCTCCCTTGGAAGTAAGAAATAATTTTTTTTTTCATAATAATAGCTAGATTCCATAGAACAAGAATAAATTGAACCCTTGTTGACAATCTCTTCACTCTTAATGTGTGTAGTGTAGCCCTTTTAGATAGACTTTGTATGGATAAATCAAGAATTGAAGCTAATTCCTTATCGATTCGAGGATTTGATAATGTAGGAAAGCAAGTGCTTGGTGTGATAACTTTTCCTATAGATCCTAACACACAAGAAACTAAAAGTGGTTTGGGGTATTCTCCTTCTAAGATAACCCAAGATACGAAAATACCCTCACTAAACATCAATATCGTCAATGTGTAACCCTAATAAAATAACTCAATTTGAAGCATCCTGAATTGATTAATAAAACTTGCAAAGATTCATTGGAGTACTTTGAATATGATGAAGCCTTGAAAGAAATGTTAGGAGTTTATGACAAGCCATTTTCTCCTCTTAAAAATAAATAGGTTACATTTTCTATGATTATTGCTAAGAAAGAAGATGGAGAAAAGGAAAATAATGAGAGTGATACGGAAAATTAAGAATACAATCATGAATTTCTAAAACAAACTCCATTTCCCTTGGGAGATACAATCAACATACCAATGGACATCATTAATGAGGAGAATTTGATTAAAATAGGAAATTTTCTTGATGAAGATGAACAAGAGGACCATGCAAATTTACTTCATGAATTTCCCAAACTTTTTCTTGGACTTATTTGGACATGTCGAGAATCGATGCTAAAATAGTAACACACAACATAGTCCTTGCAAAGGATGCTAAACTAGTCAGACAAAAGATACAAAAAATGAATCCTAAGATAGCCATGTTAGTTAAGGCCAAGATTTTGAAACTCCTTGAAGCTATTTTTATACAACCTATTGATTATTCTCCTTGGATCTCAAACATTATTGCAGTCATGAAACCTGGTATTTGTATTAGGATGTGTATGTGTAGACACTGAAAAATGTCTTAATCAATGTCATACACTCAAAATAGGTTTATTAACATCATTTCCTCTTTATCCACCCTCTGTTCACTTAATTAATTCAATTATCCTAGCTAATTAATTAATTACATCATTTTTGTCCATTGACCTAATTAATTAAATTGAGTTAATTCACCTCTTTTCACACTAACACTTCATCTCATTAAATTGAATAAATCAAAATATTTAATTTAATCTCCTAAGTCATCTTATTTAATTAAATAACCCTAATTTACTTAACTAAATATAGTTTCACCCCTCCCCTATTTATAAATCATCTAATTTAATAAATATCTCTAATTCCTCTAATCCCTTAATTGCATAAATTAAACCTTGTTTAATTAGCAATTAAACTAATTTTCCTCTAATCAAAGGGAATATTCCCATGGAATATACTTTATCCTTTTGCACAATTAAAACTTTGATTTAATTTGTAAATTAACCTTTTTCCTCACCCAAAAGGAATATTCTAAGGAATATTCCCTCTCCTCCAAGCAACTCACTTAGCTTCAAAAGAAAGTTAACCCTTCGACCTCCTAAGCAAGTTACCTTTGACCTGTGTGAGCAGGTCAAAAGTGTGTTTTTTTAAGCTAATTGTGAGCCTTTGAGTAACTTTCATCATGCATTCTCATCCATTGATGAGAATCCATGATCCATGCCTCTCATCTTCTTCATCTTGAACCTTTGATTAAGCTTTTTGATCTCAATCACCCATTCCTTATTTTCTCTCCTATAAATAGATCACTATTTGCAGACAAATGGAGGGATCTTTGATTGCAAAATTATGTTGTTAAATTTTCTCACATTCGTATTCTGAATTTTCACACATTTAGCTTATTTTTTAGTTTATTTTAGTTGCATAATAGCTTAGAGCATCCATTAATGGCTTGCATGCATTCATCTTAGTTTGTAAATAATTTAGGGTTTCATCTTTTAGCACCATTTTAGCTTAAATTACCTTAGATTAGCTTAGCAATTGCATAATTAGATCATTTATAGCATAAAATCATGGTAACTTAGCTTGCATCATGTTCATTTTTAGCATAATTTAGGTTTTCACACATCAAACACCATGGTTTCATCGATTCTCTTCCATAGAATCGACTGAAACAAGCTCACTGCCATGGGATTGGGAAAAGGGTTGTTGGTCCACATCAACATGGTACCAATTCCACAACAAGATAAATTTCAATAGATTAGAGTAGATGTTTTCTTTAAAGCTTTCATAAATTTAGCATGTTAGGTTTTTTGATAAAATGTTTACATTCAGTTTTGATTGATTGATCTTGTTGAGATTTGAGTACTTGTGGCTCTTTAATGCTTCAATTCTTCATGGATCAAGTGTAATTAGGCCCATATCAGTATCCTCACATTGACATTCTGGTACTAGAAGGAGGGAAACCTAATCATTGAAGCATATTTTAGCTCGTAATCCATGTTCATGTTATTTTGCAGGTTAAGTGATGCTCAAAACACAAACAACGATGCTATTTCAATTGCATTGACATATAGTGACACCCAAGTAATTTGATATAGTGACAAATATTTAATTGTCTAATGTTGATTTAAATATAGCGATGCTTATTTAAGTTTGAAGTATTATGGAATACAAACAACAACGCTCAACTTCACCAGACCGTCGCTTTCAAATTTTAAAATGTGATGCATTCATTTACAATGACGCCAATCAAAATAGCGACACAATCATGCTCATAGGTCTTTTTGTAGACCAATGCTTAAATTCACCAGAGCGATGCCAAAATTTCAAATTGCAACACCATCGTGTGCAGGGACACTCAACTTGGGTAAGAAACTTCACATTTATTTTTGGACATGTGACTTAATTTCTTTTGATTATCTAATCATTGATCGATGTTTGACTATGTTTTCATTGCTAGACTAGCAAGGTTTTGTAGGTTTAAAGGCATGGAAATAAATTGAAGAAATTCTCTTCTATCTAAACATTCTATAATTATAACTAGTGTTCAACACTTTGGGGCAGTTATAACCCAATTTCATGCTTTTTTGCTTTCAATTTTAGGCAACACACTATTTTTCCATTGGGTTTAAAATGAATGTTCAAATTTGGATAAAAATGCACCCTCACATCACATCTTTCAATTGGGCTTAAAATTGAACAAGCCAAACTCATCCTTCAATTGGTGCTTAAAATTAACTCATTACTGCTTTGAGGGATAAAATTGACAATTTCTTGTTTTGTTTTGTGGTTTTCAACTTTGCTAGTGAATTTGTAAGAAATTCTCTCATTTTGTTATGCAAGCTTAAGAAATAGAAACATTCTCTATCATGTTGAAAAATCACCTCCATTTTTCAATTTTGGTTTAAAATTGAGCAACCATGCTAGTGTGAGAAAAGGCATACCATGTGTTCTCTCTTTGTGCATGCAAACAAAGATGATCAAACTAAGGATGTACTTACTCACTATTTTTCACCTTTAGAGGGCCTAACTTAGAGGGAAAAAGTACTCACCCCAAGTTAATGACCAAAGCGGTAATGAGCTAACACCAAGCTCTTCCAAACCGCTATATAAATTTGTGGTTTCGATGAAAATCGTAATCAATGGGAACCGGTCCATGATAGCCCTCCCATAGTATCCTTATGATGAATAAATCCCTTTTTCTAAGGGATACCTCTCACAAGGATTTTATCATTGCACTCCCTAAACTAGATGACCTTATTACGAACCTTTGTGTACTAGCCAAAAATCCCTAATATTTGTTGGTGTCAGGAGGTCAGACCTCCAAAGTTGTCCCACATATTTGTAGTTCTTAGTATAGATGAAAAGCTTTTCATGGGAGATTCATGATAAATTGAATCTTGGTTGACCCATAGAAGTGAGTGTCATGGAGGGTAACCTATATGGTCAAGCTTCTAATCATCCTCTTTGAATAAGCACAACTAGAGAAAATAAAGTGGGAATACAACAAATATAACCATTTCCATCCTAGGGTTGTAATCCTTGTGAGTCAGTTTAACACTTTTCTTGATTTCAAAATGATCCAAAAACAAACATTCACCATCCAAAATTTCAAACACTTTGGCTTAAATATGGACTTCTTGAGTTAGCCTTGACATTACTACTTATCCTTAGCGATTTCTAAATATCTTGAAATTAATCTCAAACGCATATTTACCAAATATAACATAGCCAATTACGGCTTTAATCTCATGATTTTTATGAAATGGACATTGTGAAAGTTCTGATGTTTTTGACATAATCATCTAGTTTGAAAACATAATCAAAATACAAGTATTTGTGGTAAAATCAATTCATTTAAGAAAAGATAAATTGACAAATGAACCCCACATGACTATTTGGAGATATAATGTTAAATAAATTTATCTTCCAAGTGATATAATTCAACCATTGACTTCATAAATGGTGAACAAACAAATCTCATTAGTAGTTTGACAAGCTTCACTTTTGAAAACAAGGAAACAAACTCACAGTGGAGAAACACAACAACCATTTTAGATGAAGAAGAGGAACACACTGATATTGAGGCTAGAAGGCCCCTATTACCACCACTTGCATGGAAATAAAATATCATCCTTTCTTCCATAAAATCCAAACTGTTTTCACATGATATCAAACTCCCATAATTGATTCACCAAAATGTCAAACTTTGTAGAAGAAACTCTCCAACCTGCAATTTAAGACATAGGAATCGTAGAATAGAGTACGGTCAAAAGTGGGCTCCAATATTTTACCACAATCATTACACTTTGATGAGAAAATTTTATGCACGAGATAGGAGAGTTAGAGCAGGTTTGAACATTCCCATCATTCCTCTCATTTTCTAGCACTTGAAAATTTTAGAGGTCTAGCATCATCTTAACTACCTTGGTCTTATCAAAACAAAAGATCACTTTACCAAATGATCTCATGAAAAGTAAAGATCCCCAAAGAAAATTCAACTAGTCATCACCATAAACTTAGACATTGTAGTGCAAAAGCAATCAACAACTGCATTGAGGCACTCTACGAAAAAAGAAACAAATTGTTGATAAAATTTTATGAATGCGCTATAAGAACAAATCTTGACCTATACATGTTCTTCATAAGCCAAAACATTCAACTCTTTGAAGATCCAAAAGTTTTCTAAAAAATCATTGGGTCTTTAGGATTTAACATTTTAGAGGTCTAGCATCATTCTCACTACCTTGGTTTTGTCAAAACAAAAGAGTTCAGCATTGGGTTCAACATTTCATTCACCCCTTCATCAAATTTAATCCTTCACCTCATCTATCTTTGCTGCAAAATTTCAAATACACCAACACTTTGGGACTTAAAACATCAACCCGAATTTCTACCTTAGCAACTTTGTATGTGAAATATATCCTTTTCCACGCACTTAGTTGAGATAGTTATGATCTTTAAACTAGTTTATTTTGAAGGACACAAGTCTACCCTAAAGATTTCTAAGTTCATTATCATCATTTATTCCAACATCACAACATCAAACTTAATTCAAAAGTGTTGTCCCAAAACGCTTGCAAAGATCACTTCCCAGATCACCCATATCAACCATCTTTTCATCCCAAATTATCATCATTTCTCCCAAAAGACTTGGAGTGTCCCTTTTACCTAGGTTTGAGTCAACTAGAGAGTTCAAACATTACAAAATACAGCACAACTCTCTCATAACTAGCAACAAATTTATGGTAAAGACAAGATCACAACACAAGAGAATCATGGAAAAAGAAAAAGCTACATTTACCTCAAGTGATCCAAATCCTTTAGAATTTGATCCTAGAAGTCATGTTACACCATCACAACAACCATCATCTCCTTCAGGACCATATGAAATCGAATATTTCACCAACAACCCATTTGAGCTCACTAGAGAGGAACTTTTAGAACATAAATATTTTGAAAGTGTAGCTCGTATCTCCCCAAACTTTGTAGAGCAGACTTTCACACAAGATTTCACAACTTCATCACAAGGGCTAAGTCAAACTTACATACCTAGTCTTGCAACTAGCCTTGCTAAAAAAAATTGTCACACCTTACCATTTGAATGTAGTACACTTCAAGGTACTCTTGAAACCAATCCTCCACCTCCCACCATAATCTGGACACCTACCTTTGGTGCTCCTCCTCTTCCTGGACATCTAAAATAGCTACACACTCTAATGCATCTTCACTATTCCACCACCACTTCAACATTTCAAGGACACCCTTCTTTATCCACACCTATGAGTACCACAAGTGTACCTACCATAACACAAAGTGTTATAGACCAAAAATATCAAAATATAACACAAGGGCATGTCAATACCATATCATAGAATCAACCCTGAACACAACTAGGGACATCTTTATCCAACCCTCTGGTGGGTTCACCCATTCCATCTACCATTACCACATCATCTCCTATCAATCAAACTAAAAGTAATCCCTTGGTTACAAGTTATATTAATCTTGGGAGTACCTTGATCATGAATCCTTTGTTTACATCTTTTGCATAGGGAAATCTTCAAAACATAGGATAAAAGAATATTTTCACTCAATGGACTCAAGTTCCTAGTGTGTCATTTCCATTGGAAAATTTAATGACATCATATTTTCCAATAGCTCCCTTTTCTATACCAAATCAATCAGGATCTCAAACATACATTCCTCCACCTCATTCTACCATATTGCAAGGAATGTTAAACCAACGGAATCCTCCACCTTTCACTACCAATCCACTAACCACTCAAAACATCAATAGACCTAATCCTTCATAGATGTCTTAACAACCACATAATCCCATATTGTAAGCACTTGCCTTATCCTTATAGAAAGCTGGTGTATGTGTTCCAAGGTTTCCTTGCACAAGTGCTAAGAAGACCTTGCTTGTCTTCTTCTAGGATCCTAACCTCCTCTAGGATCACAAAAGGCTTAGATGATTAACTAAGGCCTTGTCTAACTCCTTTCTAAGAGCCTAACTCCTTGTGCTTAACCTTGAAGGACAATCACCCTTAGTTCACTTCAACACTTTCTCCTACACTTAGAAGACTCTAAGTGCCATCATCACACAAATCACTGAATTAATTGCAGGGATGTCAAACTTCTTGAAAACCATCCATGTGTTTCCATTTGGATCCATTTTGAGGGATCACCAAACCTTTCTCCAACTAGATGAAAAAATTTACCTTGAGGAGGCCTAATTCCTTGTAGTCCTTGACAGTATCCGTTTCCTCATTCCTGCCAAAAATTCCCAAACAACTTGAAAACCTAACTCCACATTTGAGTACCCTTTTGGATGTTCTGAAAGATTCAACAACTTTTAGACTCCTAGGTCTTCCGTACATAGGCTTCCTCTTATCTAGGTCAAATAGGGCTAATAGACCTAGTTTGTAGGACCTCACTGGTTTCTCACTCAAAACTTAGTCAAATGGATTGATAGAACCTCAATCCTTCTAGCATGCTAGGATATATCTATACCCTAACTAGAACTGTACTTGTTCCATACCTGTACCTCAATCCCCTACCCGAATTCTTCAATTCAATACTATCAAACCTCTAACCGGGCACTCTGAGCTCGCCTAAGGCTTGACATTAAACACAGTTGTTCCACTCTCCATGACTCCTAACTCTACATATGTACAGACCAATGGCTCCCCTAACACATCCATCTATCCTCAGGAAAATCGTGTGACTAGATTTCATGGGGGAGCCATAAAAAGACAAGCTGGTCAAGATAGGACCAGTAAAACCTCTAAACCTTGACCTATTTATTCAAGACACTAACTCAATTCAAATCAACTTGATTACAAAAATAAAAAGTCTTAGTCTTATTCTATGAACACAAATCTAACACTAATTCACAACCTGCAATTCACTTAGTATCACTGTCACTCAATAACACTCGGAGTTCACATAAACACAAAAATTACAGAGCTATCTTCTATTCCAAAAAACTTGATTACAGTCCTCTATTTTTCTTGAATTCGAGCCTCTCTATATTAGATGCTATTCACCATGTTTGTAGGGTTTTCTTGGCTGATTCCCCACTCCTATCCTTTAGGGGATCCTATGTAACTGAGTTGCATGCAACATTTTCCATAATGGCAAATGTTGTTATGACACTTTTGTAACAACATTTGGCAACTTTGTCATTATGCCACCTTCCTAACTCTTAGGACCTCTATCTCCTATATTTTGAGTAACCAACTCTATTAAAGGCCTCATGGCATCTTTCTAACATCATTCATGTGTTTAGAACATAGTTAAGACTCAAATCCCAACTTAAGCTACTAAGGCTAAGAAAAGTAAAAACTATTAACAATGACTAACATTGGTGACCTTAGTCCTAATGACTAACTTACCTAGCCACAACAAAAACAAGACCTTCTAAGGTCCAAAATAAACACACATCCACTCTGACTTGGCTAAGGTCAGATACAAGCCAAAATAACAAGTAATTTGGAGGTTAGCCTAGGTGCTTCTGCACCATCCTCCCCAAGTAAAAGCTTTCAATCCACCCTTGGATTGAGTAAGTTGAGGTCAATGCCCAACTTCTTGAACTCTGATTCTTTCATCCACACTGCATCAACATCAGTTTGTCCATGCCTCTTGATCAGATGCTCTTTGTATTTCTTGGTTCTAGTCTTCTTGTAGACTCTAGTATCCAGTATATTATTAGCTTGCTTGACTATAGCAGAAGGTATTCTAAGCTCTTCCACATCATGGATGACTTCATTGAGGATTTGAACCATGTCTGGTGGTGGTCCTTTGTAATGAACCAGGTCTGCAGTGTTGAAAAAAAGGAACAATCCACTATCTTTCGGTAGCTCCACTCTAAAAGCATTGTTCCCATACTTTTCCAAGATAGGAAAGGGACCTATCCGCTTCATCTACAACTTGTGAGGGTACCTTTCTGCAATCTAGACTTGTTTAGATGCACCATCACCAAGTCTCCCACATTAAACTGAACTTCTCTTCTATGCTCATCCACCTTGGTCTTATGCTTCATAGTGTTCTCATTCAATGTCTTCTTGACTGTGTCATGTATCTCCTTCATTGCATATGCAAAATCATCAGCATATCCACTTCCCTTAACTCCATCCCTTAGGTCTCTTAGCTCATAGAATCCCCTAGGATGTAAGCCATATACAATTTCAAAGGGACTCTTCCATGTTGACGTGTTTACAGTGTCATTATAGGCATATTCAGCTTGCCCAATCAACTAATCCCATTGTTGACCATACTCCTTGGTCAAGCACCTTAATAGATTTCCAAGGCTCCTGTTTACAACCTCAGTCTGACCATCAGTTTGGGGATGGTATGCAGATCCAAAAGATAAATTAGTGCCCAATCTTTGCCAAAGAGTCTTCCAAAAATGACTCATAAACTTGGTGTCTCTATCTAACACTATGCTCATCGGTAACCCATGTATCCTTACTATCTCTTTGAAGAAGAGAGAGGCTATTTGGTTGGCATCATTGGTTGTCTTACATGGCACAAAGTGAGCCATCTTGCTGAATCTGTCCATAACTACATAAACACTATCCATGCCTTGTCTTGTCTTGGGTAACCCAACTACAAAATCCATACTCAAGCATTCCCATGGCCTAGTAGGAATAGGTAGTGGTTGGTATAGGCCTTCATTTGAAGAAGTGACCTTGGCCTTTTGAAATAATATACAAATTTCCACATACCTTCTTACATCAAGGTTCATTCTTGGCCAAAAGTAGAACCTTTGAACAAGTTCTTGTGTCTTTGTGATCCCAAAATGACCACTCAATGCTCCATTGTACTTTTCCTGAATCAAATTCTCTCTAATAGAGCCTCTAGGGACACATAACTGATTCCCCTTAAATAAAAGGTCACTCTGCAAAGTATATTCAACATATCTACTATGAAAATGGTTCTTGTATTCAGCACATACCTTATAAATGTCTGCAAAATCTTCATCATCTGCATATAGATCCTTGAAATGATCTATTCCCATGCTCTTCAACTGAATCTCTTGGATGGTAAGATCTCTTCTACTCAAGGCATCTGCCACCTTGTTGAGTACTCCTTTCTTGTGCTTGATATTAAAAGTATAAGCTTGCTGATATTCAACCCACTTCATGTGCTTGTGACTCAATTTCTCTTGTGAATTTAGGAAACTAAGTGCTTGGTTGTCTGAATATACTATGAAATCCTTAGGAAGCAAGTAGTGCCTCCATTTCCTTAAAGCCTAAACCAATGCATACATCTCAAGGCCATAAGAAGAATACTTCTTCTTGGCTTCACTTAACTTTTTTGAATGAAAAGCCACCGGTCTGCCCTCTTGGCTTAGAACAGCTCCAATAGCCACATTGCTTGCATCACACTCAATGGTGAATAGCTTCTCAAATCTTGGCAACACTAAAATAGGTTGGGTAGCTATCTTTTCCTTCAACAACTCAAAAATTTTGTTAGATTGCTCATTCCATACAAACTTAGTCTTTATGCCTCCTTTAATGGTATCCAACATAGGAGCACAAATAGAACTAAATTTCCTTATAAACTTCCTATAGTATTGAGCAAGGCCATGAAAAATTCTTAACTCTGTTGCTGTCCTTGGAGTAGGCCAGTTGAGGATAGCTTCCACTTTGCTAATGTCCATTTTCAGATTGCCATGAGATAGAAAAAACCCAAGGTACACTAGCTCTGTCTTGATGAACTCACACTTCTCTAAATTAATCATCAACTTCTCCTCATGGAGCTTCTTGAAAACATTCTCTAGGTGTTTGAGATGTTCTTCTCTTGTCTTGCTATAAATTACTATATCATCAAGATATACCACTACAAATTTGCCAATGTAGTCTTTGAGGACTTCATTCACGAGCCTCATGAATGTGGAGGGGGCATTAGACAATCCAAATGGCATGACAAGCCACTCATATAAACCCTTATTAGTTTTGAATGTTGTTTTCCACTCATCTCCCTCATGTATCCTAATTTGGTGATAACCACTCTTTAAGTCTATCTTGGAGTAGTACTTGGCTTCCCCTAGACAATCCATTAGATCTTCAATCCTAGGGATAGGGAACCTATAGCTTATGGTTATCCTATTAATATCCCTTGAATCAGTACAAAGCCTCCAATCTCCTCCATTTTTAGGTGCTAGGATAGTGGGTACGGCACATGGACTAATGCTCTTCTTAATAAGACCTTGGTTTAGGAGTTCTTGTATTTGTCTAGCAATTTCCTCATTTTGTTGAGGGGTCATCTTATAGGCTAATTTATTGGGAAGGGTAGCTCCTGGTATGAGGTCTATCCTATGACTTATAGCTCTTTTAGGAGGTAATGCTGCTAGTTGTCCACTACTTACAATGCCTTCATAAGTCTGCAGTATGCTTTGTATCTCTTTAGGTAACTCTGGCTTCTTGGCTTCTTTGTCACCACTTACCTCTCCTAGCCTTAACACTAGTGCATAGCCAATTCCTTCTCCTTCTTCCAAGGCTTCTAAGAACTCTTTTTCATCAACCATGAGTATATTAGGACCTGATGTCTTCACCCTTGCACCTCTATCAGTGACTAAATTTTGAAAGTCACATTGTCCTTCTTCAAAGAATAGGAGTTATTTACTCCATCATGCATAGCTTGGTGGTCAAATTGCCATGGTCTACCTAGGAGCAAGTTACATGCATGCATACGTAACACATCACACAAAACTTTAACCTTGCACCTTCCAATTGAGAACTCCACCCATGCTTGTTCATTTACTAACACATGTTGGCCTTTATTTAGCCATTTGACCTTGTAAGGATTGGTGTGGGGTATCCTTGTCAACTTTAGCTTGCTAACCGCTTCCTTTGACACAATATTGTTAGTAGACCCTAAGTCAATGACGACTCTACATACTTTCCCCATCATTTTTCACTTTATCCTAAACAGGGACCTCCTTTGGCTTGGTTCCTCCTTAACTAGATATTTGATCAAAGTTCTCCTCATCATGAGGTTCTCACCTTCCTCTGAATTTAATGGTACCTCAGAATGTTTCTCTGTTGCATTTGTCTCATCATGAACTAGATTAGTTCTCTTATCATCTCCTTGAGAAGTACTACCCTTCTCTGGACACCTATAGGTGGGGTGTCCCATTTGATTGCAGTGATAACACTTCATATTGGCGAAGTAATTACCTCTTCCTTCTCCACCAGTTCTTCCTCTAAAGTTAGAGCCTCTTCCTCTACCACCTCTACTAGAGCTTCCTTCTTTCTGCTCATTGTACTTAAATTCTCCTTGAGCCCTTGATTCTGAACTCTTTCCACCATGGCCACCTCTTTGTCCTCTACTATCTTTTCCTTTATCTCTATTCTTGGAGGTTTTCTCTTGCTTCCTTTTGCTTTTCTCCTCTATCTTCAAGGCCATTTGATAACATTGGCAAATGGTTTTGAAGTTCACTAGACTCATGTCTTCTTGAATAGACCATTTGAGTCCATTCAAGTACCTTGCTAGTTTGATTCCTTCATCTTCAACCACCTTTAATCTTAAGCACAACTTTTGGAACTCCTCGGTGTATGCTTGGACATCCAAATATTTTTTTCTAAGATTGTGTCTCCTCCTATGCAACTGGACTTCATAGTCATTAGGTAGGTAGGTCTGCTTTACTCTAGTTACCATGCCCTTCCATGTAACTATAGGACCCTTTCCTTCTTTTTCTCTTTCATTTTGCACAAACTTCCACCATGTGAGAGTCGAACCTCTCAACCTTGACTTGGCCACCATGAATTTTTGGGCTTCTGATATACCATCATATTCAAAGTGATTCTCTATACTGTCAATCCAGTCCATGACTGAATCTGGATCCATTTGTCCACTGAAAAGTGGTACACCCTCCAAAGCTTTGCCACTTAAAGCCTTTAGTGCCTTCAAGAAGGGTTCTTTAGGAATAACAGGGTCAAGGGTTGGAGCTTCCTCTTCCAATTCCAACTCCTTTTCAATGGCTTCTTTCTCTTCTTTCTGATCTATTTTATCCTTTACTTTGTGTGCCTTTTCTTGGACTTCACCCAAGAGTTGCTCCATTTGAGCAATCTTTCCCTCAGTAACTTGTTATCCTCTTCTTGTTCTTCTACCTTCTTGGCTAACTCAGCATTAGTCACCATGGTTCTATCTTCTACTAGTGTATTCTCTCCTAGTGATTCAGTGGGTTGTAACATCAACCACAAGCCTGATCAAACCTGGCTCTGATACCAATATGGTGTATGTGTTCCAAGGTTTTCTTGCACAAGTACTAAGAAGACCTTGCTTGTCTTCTTCTAGGATCCTAACCTCCTCTAGGATCATAAAAGGCTTAGATGATTAACTAAGGCCTTGTCTAACTCCTTTCTAAGAGCCTAACTCCTTGTGCTTAACCTTGAAGGACAATCACCCTTAGTTCACTTCAACACTTTCTCCTACACTTAGAAGACTCTAAGTGCCATCATCACACAAATCGCTGAATTGATTGCAGGGGTGTCAAACATCTTGAAAACCATCCATGTGTTTCCATTTGGATCCATTTTGAGGGATCACCAAACCTTTGTCCAACCGCATGACAAAATTTACCTTGAGGAGGCCTAATTTCTTGTAGTCCTTGATAGTGTCCTTTTCCTCGTTCCTGCCAAAACTTCCCAAAAAACTTGAAAACCTAACTCCACATTCGAGTACCCTTTTGGATGTTCTAAAAGATTCAACAACTTTTAGACTCCTAGGTCTTTTGTACATAAGCTTCCTCTTATCTAGGTCAAATAGGGCTAATAGACCTAGTTTGTAGGACCTCACTGGTTTCTCACTCAAAACATAGTCAAATGGATTGATAGAACCTCAATCCTTCTAGCACGCTAAGATATATCTATACCCTAACTAGAACTATACTTTTTTCATACTTGTACCTCAATCCCCTACCCGAATTCTTCAATTCAATACTATCAAACCTCTAACCAGGCACTCTGAGCTCGCCTAAGGCTTGACATTAAACACATTTGTTCCACTCTCCATGACTCCTAACTCTACATATGTATAGACCAATGGCTCCCCTAACACATCCATCTATCCTTAGGAAAATCCCGTGACTAGATTTCATGGGGGAGCCATAAAAAGACAAGTTGGTTAGGACAGGACCAGTAAAACCTCTAAACCTTAACCTATTTATTCAAGACACTAACTCAATTCAAATCAGCTTGCTTACAGAAAGAAAAAGTCGTAATCTTATTCTATGAACACAAATCTAACACTAATTCACAACCTATAATTCACTTAGTATCACTGTCACTCAATAACACTCGAAGTTCACATAAACACAAAGATTGCAGAGCTATCTTCTAGTCCAAAAAACTTGATTACAATCCTCTCTTTTTCTTGAATTTGAGCCTCTCTATATTAGATGCTATTCACCATGTTTGTAGGGTTTTCTTGGCTGATTCCCCACTCCTATCGTTTAGGGGATCCTATGTAACCGAGTTGCATGCAACATTTTCCATAATGGCAAATGTTGTTATGACACTTTTGTAACAACATTTGGCAACTTTATCATTATGCCACCTTCCTAACTCTTAGGACGTCTATCTCCTATAATTTAAGTAACCAACTCTATTAAAGGCCTCATGGCATCTTTCTAACATTATTCATGTTTTTAGAACACATTTAAGACTCAAATGCCAACTTAAGCTACTAAGGCTAAGAAAAGTAAAAACTATTAACAATGACTAACATTGGTGACCTTAGTCCTAATGACTAAATTACCTAGCCACAACAAAAACAAGACCTTCTAAGGTCCAAAATAAACACACATCCACTCTGACTTGGCTAAGGTCAGATACAAGCCAAAATAACAAGTAATTTGGAGGTTAGTCTAGGTGCTCTTGCACCACAAGCACAACAAAATTACGAACAAGTTGTACAATAATAGAAAGAACAACAAGCTCAACAAGCAGCCTTAGCACAACAACAATAGTAGCAAGCGGCCATTACCTAGCAAGCTCAACAAGCAGCTTGAGTAGCACAACAAGCCACACAACAAAAAAAATAACAATAAGTAGCTTTACTAGCACAAAAGCAACAACAACATGCCCAACAAAAAGCCCTAGTGGTGCAACAACAACAACAATCTCAATAACAAGCCTTACTAGCTCAATAATACTCCCAACAACAACAACAAGGTTCGTATTTTCCTCATATGAACATCATCAATCCAAATGCATCAAGAACATATTCATCACTTTCACATAATCTCACACCTTCATACACCCCATATAACTCATATCTCATCCCACCATATGTTCCTCTACCTAATCCATAAGATGAACTCGCACCATTATTTGTAAGTACTCTCAAAAGAAATGCAAGACCTTTGCATGTGCAAGATAAAGAGAGCTCATACATAGAACTTGTGTCCGTAACCATTTGATCAAAACATATCAATGATACCATTCCCTCTTGGTTTTTAAATCCCCAAATTTTACAAATATAGAGGGAGAGGAAGTCATGTGGACCACATCAAATAATTCAACATCATGTGTATGGAAGTCGCTTACAATGATTCATATCGAATGGGCCTCTTCCCTCAAAATTTAACAAGTACTATTATGGATTGGTTTTCTCATTTGCCTCCTGGTATCAAAACTTTTCAAGAGATCATTGAAAAATTCATCGATCACTTTTCCTTCAATATTGACATGGGCATTAGTCTAGAAGAGTTGTACACTCTTAAACAGAATCCAGGGGAATCCTTCAAAAATTTTGTACAACAATGGAGAATCATTATTGTCAACCTTGATCTTAATCTATCATTCCACTTGATGAACACCAAGTGGGAATCATTATAGTCAACCTTGATCTGAATCTATCATTCCACTTGATGAACAACAAGTGTGAATCATTGTAGTTAACCTTGATCCAAATCCATCATTTCATTTAAAAATGCAATGCATCACATCTTATGATAAGCTTGTTCCAAGAGCCCTTAACATTGAAATATCCTAAATCTCACAAGGAAATACTCAATCTTACAAAGACAACCATCCTTCAACTAGTTCAAATGAGAAACCTCGTGTATGGGATAAAAACAAAAATGTAACAAACAATGGTGTAGTTGATGATAAGGTCATACTAAGTGCTCCTAGACCCAACAATAATCAAGTTGCTAATATCCAACCAGCTATGCAACAAATGGTACCACCTCAAAATAATCAGATCAATAACAACAACATGCAACCAAGGAAAACCAGTAACAAGAATAGCTATCCCAAATGCAAGTACAGACAATTAATAGAACATATCGAAATGATCATGAAGAAATTGGTAGAGTCAGATTTGATAACACTTCCTAACTTTCAAAAAGAACCCCAAGAAAATCCATCTTGGTACAATGAGTGTGATCTTTGTGACTTTCATAAAATCAAAGGACATAAAATAGAAAATCACATGAAACTCAAGAATATCATCCAAGATCTCATAGAGAATGATACCATATCTATTGAGGTACCCATTGGAAACCAGCATCTTAAGATATACAAGAATCCTATGCCTAATCATATAAAATCTAACCATAATGGTAAGGCTAAGGATTACACCAATCTTCGAAAAATCTTTGAAAGAATGCAAAAATACATGAGATTGAACCCAAAAAAGTGTGTCTTTGGTGTAGATAGTGGAATATTTTTAGTTTTTATAGTATCTCACAGAGGCATAGAGGCGGATACGAAGAAAAATGATGCTATAATTAACATGCCACCTCCTAGAAATGTTTCTCAATTATGCACTTTACAAGGAATATTTTAGGCTATCCATCATTTTGTAGCATATTTAGCGGATCAAACATTACCCTTTACACAACTCCTTAAGAAAGAGGTTCAATTTAATTGGAGTGAGGATTGTAAATAGGATTTTGAGAGTTTGAAATATTATCTTGCTACTCCACCTATTTTACAACCCAGTGTGCAAGATAAACTATTTATCCTTTATACAACAGTGTTATCCCATTCTCTCACAACATTGTTGGCTCAACAAGATGACAGTGGTAAATAATATCTCAATTATTACATTAGCCAAACTCTGATTAATTATGAAACACGATATACGATGATAGAAAAACAATGTTTGGCTCTTGTATCGCTACTAGTAAACTAAGATATTATTTACTGAATGCTGAAATCCCTATGATGATGAAATTAAATCCTTTAAAACACCTTTTCACTAAAATAGATTTATCAAGACACTTAGCTAGGTTGGTTATGCTATTAACTAATTTTAACCTTAAATTTGTCTCTCAAAAGGAAATTAAAGGACAAGCCTTAACCAACCAATTAGCTAATGCTCCCTCTCCCTTAGCCTTACCTAATATGAACTCATTCCCTAATGATAATGTGTTGACAATTGAAACTAATACATGGTCCAGTTATATTTTGATGGCTTTAAATGTATAAATGACTCCAACATAGGGATTATACTAATTTTTCCTGTAGTAAAGTCTATTCCCTTGTCTTACCGCTTAAACTTCCTATGCACAAAAAACACAATAAAGTATGAAGCTTTAATTGTTGGATTACACATCGCTTTAACTCTAGGAGCTTGAAGTATTAAGATATTCAGTGATTCCAAATTAGTCATTATGAAAAAAAACAAATCGTATCAAGCAAAGCATGAAAAATTATAAAAATATAAGGATCTCATAATGACTCTATTAAACACCTTTGATTCATATACTATTGATAACATCCCATGAAGATATAATAGAAATGCAGATGCAATGGCAAGTGCGGCTTCCCTTATATCTCCTCAACACCCTTCAAAGGATTTCACATTTATTGTCCATACAATTATCCAACCATTACTATAATATAAGTTCAAAGAAGTGCTATCAACCACCATGGAAATATCTAATGAATGGTACACATTGATATTTAACTATTTAAAATATGGCACCTTTTCTGAGCCTACAACTGAGAATATTGGATCTTGCCTTCAAAAAACTTGTGTCTCGGTATATAATCCTTTCTAATATGTTGTATAGAAGGTACTTTGATGGTCTTTTTCTTAGATGCATTAAAAAATATGAAATCCCCATAGCACTTGTGGAATATCATGGAGGTGCTTGTGGAGGTCATTTTGGAGGAAGATGATTAGTTCAAAAGTTAATCCGCGTAGGATACTATTGGAGACATATGGAACAAGATTGTTTTGAATACGTTAAGAAATGTCACAAATGTCAAGAAAATAGAAATTTGATTCATGCTCTTGATTTTGAGATTCATGGCCAAGCTCTTATTTGGCCATTCTCGATATGGGGTCTGGATCTTATTGGAAGAAACACTAGTACAAAAAAAAAAACATGATTGAAAAAACTACTAAAAACTACTTATAAACGACTGAACGTGGTTGCGTGACCAGCAGTAGTTTATTGCCACTCATTTATAACATGACCGAAATGATGACTAAACCATTTTAGTCATTTGATTGATCGATTTATTCATTAATTTAGTCATTTGATTGATCGATTTGGTTGATGATTTATTTGTTTGATTGATTGATTTGGTTGTTAATTTAGTTGTTCGATTGATCAAGTTGTTCATTAATTTAGTCATTAATTTGATCGATTTGGTAGTGTGTATAGTCATTAATTTAGTCATTTATTTTTTTAAATTGGTCACTTATTTAGTCATTTTTTATTCATTGATATATTTAGTCATTAATTTATTCATTGATTGTAGTTAATAAGTCACTTATTTAGTAATTTTAATTCGTCGATTTTCATCCATTGGTAGTGTTGGGTCTCAAAAACGTAGGTTTGAACCACGAGAGGTTGCCAAGCTCTCACAATGCTATTGGACAACTAACAAGGCCAACCAATATAGTTCAACCTTCTACTCTTAAGGCTCTGCTAGACCTAGGTTGGTGTACCTAAGTGAATGGTGCAGATTTTGGATTATGTTTCCTACCAGACCAATCTATCCACAATAGCAATTTGATAGTTGAGAAATGTGGTCTAAGTTTGGTGTAAATTGTATATGCAATATCAAGGTAAAATTAATATGTTCAGTCAAAAATGGATAAACTAAATAATGAAAATAAGGGAGACCAGTGCCTTGTTGGGTAAAACAAAGCCAAATGAAAGTTTTAGATGAATGGCTTCTTCCTAGAAAGTTATATAATTGTTTTGCATACAAATATAAGTTTATAATGGTATAAACATGCAAGAATATGATTGACAATCCCTACTTGAGGCAAAATATCAATCCTAATTATCTAATTCTTCTTACTTATCCAAATAACATTCCCAGATTACTGTAATTGACTAAGAGGAATTTAATTCTTATTTAAAGAACCCAATTAATCAAATCACACAGATACAACAAATGTGCACTGATAAATTGAACATACACTTGATATTTCAACTTAGATAATTGAGAAACATTGAATTGGAGACAATCAAATAATTGCAGAAAATCAACAAACAACTAATGCTAGAATAGAATCACTGAATCAATGGTCTTTCATTATCTTCCTCAAATCTTATATATGCAACATGGTCCTTTTGGGAAAAAACATTCTGAAAAGAAATTATCTCCTTTCTCCTATCTATCTCCTCTCTCTCTCAAAACTGATCTTTTGAAATATTTATACAGTAAATTCTAAGGGTCAGGACCCTTCACTATCTATTACAGTCGTTCACATTCTACTAATAGAAATTAAAACATTTAATTATATTTCCTTATCAGAAAATGAAATTTTTTAAACTATAGTTCGCCTTTTATATTTCATTTTATCTTTCCCGCCTTCACTTTTCACTTTATACTTTTATTTTTACCGCAATAGCATGGGATTTAACTTTTCCTCCCAGGGTAACACATTGACCGGCCCCACACTGACTGTTACAGCTACCACCATTGCTTACTACGTTACCACAGGCTTCATATTAAGTCTTGGAAATATGGCGGCACTAGCTTTTACTGTCATCTCTCAGATTACCAGCATTACTGTAGTCTACTCATTGCCTCCTCCTGGTATTGCGGTATCCAACTGTCACCGCATTCTCACCTCCTACCGCTCTACTGCGGTCTACATGCTAATCGTATGTGGTACTACGGTGATCGATCCCAATTGCTACACTCACTTCTTGCCTCTGTTTACCATGCTACCATGGTCTCTGGCTTGACTACTAGCAGTACCATGATAGTCATCTTTTCTGGTTACCTCACCGCACTGCGACACTGCGGTTAATGAATTCACCGTGTGCGGTGTGCTAGTGATTGTTCACTACTTGTTGCTTCATTGTTTACTGTGCCACCATGGTCTATGTGTTGACCACTAGCGGTAGCGTGGTAAGCATCTCTTGCTATGTTGTCTTCATTCACCACATAACCACCGGCTTGCTAACAACTGTCTGCGGTGCCATAGTAAGGGCTTATTGTGACTACCCTTAACCACTCACTGTGATACCTCGGGGCTAGATTGAATTGTGTGTGGTATATCGGTAAAGTAAAAGCGTATGAAAGGTTTTAATTTTGACAGTGTAATGGTGATTAAGATCATTTCAATGGTATGAGTGGAGAACGAAATATTTTTTTATGGAAAGATAGTGAAAATGTTAGATTCAAATGGGGAAACCTTAGGTTTTTTTTATGGAAATTTTAAGGTTCTAATAGTGGCTCATGTTGGGGATGAGTGGTTTTATCAAATCACTACAAGAATCCAAAATGTTTCTAGGAGACCAGACTGAGAATGATATGAAAAATGAAAGTAATGGCAGATGAAGGGAATGAAAGAGTGAATAAAATGGAAAGTGGAGCATGGAGAATGGAAGGTGAAAATGACCCTAATCTACTGTACATTGAAAGAAAGCGATGCTTTCAAAAAGGGAATTCCTGAGAATTTCCATGTTGGCAAACCCACACCCTTCAAATTTCCTAAACTACTATGCATGGAAAATAATATTTAAAAGGGGTTTAAATAAGAATTGTCCATGCACTAGCAATTCTAAACCCTCTGAAACTCCGCAAGAGAAAAAGTGCTTCAGGAACTGCCCATGTATAGGCAACTCCTGCTCCTCTCCAGACATGTTCTGCAAGTATTATGAATCCTCTCTTCTCTTACCAACAACAACAAAGGGTCCCAACCACAATGCTTCAAATTTCCCATGTTTTCCCTTCTTCTGACATCTTGCATTCCACATCAGTACGAGATCATTTTCTTCAAATTTTCTATCCTTTTCTTTTTTATCAAACAAATACTTCATCTGTGACTGTAACTTTACATTCTGGTTTTGATCTATTCTTCTTATTTTATCAAGCTCTGCCAGTTGCTCCATTCTCTCCTCCATTAGTTTTGGAACATTTATATTTTCTTGAAGGATAAATTTGTAAACTGGCAACAAATTTTGTAAAGGCATCCTAGCTTGTGTTCCATACACTAATTCATATGGGGATTTTCCAATTGCATTTTTCACAGTAATCCTATCTTCCCATACAACCAATTTTAACTTTGAATCCAAAGACTTTTTAGTTTTATCGAGCATTCTCCTTATGATTTTCAAAAGATTCTTGTTGCTGGATTTTGCCTAACCATTAGCTTGTGGGTGATATGGGGCAGAATAAGAAATACTAATACCATGTGTACTACAAAAATCTCTAAACTCATCAGGTCTTAAACACATCCCATTGTTTGTGATTAATCTTAATGGTGTACCAAACCTGGTGATAATTTTATCCATCAAAAAATTGATCACAACTTTACTTGTTGCTTGCTTGGTTGGGATTGCTTCTACCCATTTGGTGAAGTAATCAGTGGCTACCAGTATCCATTTATGTCCTCCACTTGATTTCTCTTGTATCTCCCCAATAAAATCAATCCCCCATTGATGAAAGGGGGCTTCAACCTTCATAGGTCTAAGTGGTAAAGCTCCCTGATATTTCATCTTTCTTGAAAACTTCTGACATGCTACACACTTTCTTACAAATGAAAAATAATCATTAAAAATTTTTGGCCAATAGTAACCTACCTTGAGAATCTTATGTGCAGTTGTCTTTGTAGAATAATGGCCTCCACAGACCCCTTCATACATTTATTTGAATACATGTTTAGCTTGTGGCTCATCTAGACACAACAATAACATTCCATCCCTATTTTTCTAAAACAAATCTCCTTCTATGAATACATATTTAGATGTTTGTAGATTCAAAGTTCTTCTCTGGTTATCACTAAATCCTTTAGGGCACTTCATTTTCCTGAGGTAATAAATGATATCTGTATACCAAGGAGTATGCTCAATGCTTGTAATTGTCTCTCCTTTATCTTCTACATTGCAATTTTGATTTTCTTCAATATTTGTTTATGCCATTAACTTGGCCAATCCCTAGCCTCTTACTAATTTGGTAATTTGTATTTCCATATCAAATTCTTGAATTTTATTAATCCACCTACATCTCTTCCCTATTACTTCTGACTCTATCAAGATATCTTTAACAACTATATGAGGAACATAATCAATTACTTTGGCTCCAACAAGATACGGTCTAAAAGCTTTTGTGGCTTTTACTAATACAAAGGCTTGTTTTTCCATTATATCATATTTCAATTTTGACCCCTGCAATGACTTACTAAAAAAGGAAATAGGTTGTTCATGACCCTCATCATTTTTCTACATCATGATAGCTACTATGGTATGAAATGAAGCAAAAGAAAATATCTGAAATGGTTTACTAAAATCAAGGGACTTTAAGATAGGGGCTTCTTTGATAGCTATTTTTATAGATATGAAGGCATCCATAGCTTCAACAGTCCAGTCCAACCTTTCTCCTTTTTTCAACATCTTAGATATACATTTAACAATCTCAGTAAAATTGGACACAAACCTCCTAAAAAAATTAATTTGGCCAAAAAATGATTGGATGGCTTTGATGGTTCTGGGCATAGGAATTTTATCTATGGATTCTACCCTTTTAGGATCTATCCTAATCATATCCTTTGACACAATATGCCCCAAAAGTTTACCCTCTCTGATAGAAAAATGACATTTTTTAGGATTAAGACTAATACCATATTCCAAAGCTTTGATGAAGATCTTCTCCAAGTATCCCACATGATTCTCTACCCTTTTGGAATAAGTAGTGAGATTATCTTGATATAACACCATTACAGCATTGATCAGATCTGCAAATGCCACATCCATGGCCCTTTGAAAGGTCACTCCTGCATTTGTGAGACCAAATGGAATTCTCACATAGACATATGTTCCCCATGGAGTTGTAAAAGTTGTTTTGTATTGCTCAAATTCTCCGACTTTAACCTGATTGTAACCAGAGAAACCGTCCATCATTGAGAATTCACACCCTCTTACTTTATGTAGTACAACTTCCATATTAGGTAGAGGGTAATTATCCTTAAGGGATGCCACATTTAGATTTTTGAAGTCCACACATAATCTGATATCTTCGTTCTTCTATCTCACAGGAACTAGGTTTGACACCCATGTTGAATGCTTGATTGGTTTGATGATACCTCCATCTCTAAGCTTTTCCAATTCCTCTTGCATCTTAGGTTCTAGAGTTGGATTGATAGACCTCTGCCTTTGTCTGAATGGCTTTATGTCTGGCTTCAGTGGAATTTCATGTTGAAAAAGATCCTCTCTATATGCCTTCAAATCCTCATAAGACCATGCAAACACATTCTTTTACTTTATTAGCAATGTAATCAACATTCTTATGATGGTTGGGCTTATCCTTTTTCCAATATAAACTATTTTAGGTGTCAATTCAGTTCCCAGATTTATTTCTTCAATATCCTCTTTCTTAACAGGTGTCTGCTTCATGAGAGAATGATCATTTCCATCATACACTCTCTCCAATGCCACAAGCCCTTTGGGAAGCTTGTTGGTTTTAAGAAGAAAATCTTCCTTACCAAGCATAGTCTATCTCCCATCTACTTCTTCCACAAAAGCATTTAAATTAATCTCTTGTGTTTCATACTAGTCTATACAATGAAGAAACTTAAAAAGGTCAGTATCATCATTAAAAACCTGCCAGCTATGTATGTTGTCAAGGACAACAGGTCTTGTTTTGAATTCAACCTGAGATACCCTTGCCAAAGTGATATCATCCCCTTTTAAGGCTACACTAGCCAAAAAGTTTGCCATCAAATTTTAGACCTATCTATCCAATCAATTGAAAATGCATCAAATAGTTCAACTATATCCCACACAACATTCCTATATTGTTTTGGCTTCTTGTTCTTTGCAGCATACTTTGATCTAACTTGTAACACAACTAGCTCATAATCTCCCAAGATAGACAACAACTTAATCTTATGTTTGATAGCCATGTTCAAACCAATCAACAAGGCTTCATACTCTGCTACATTATTTGTGCATTCAAAAGCCAACAAAAATGAATATTTAAATGTTGTACCTTTAGGTGATATGAAAACTATCCCAGCTCCATTACCTTCTTGACTGCATGCCCCATCAAAATAAATTTTCCACACACCTTACTGATTTTTAGAAACAAGCTTATCAATTGGGTCGGTATTCACTAATTCTGGCTGAGACAATTCTACTCTGAAACTCCCTAAATCCACATCACAAAAGAAATTATGTTGTTCTTGAGGAACATACTCAACAATCTAATTCATTCTTGGTTCTCTATACAACTTTACTTCTTCACCATTAACTGGTATTGTGGCATATGATAAATCAAACTACACATTACCTCCCACTATTGCAGTCCATTGTCTTGACAAAAGCATTCCAAACTAAGGGGGTGCATCAATCACAGTTATATCAATATTATAGTTTTCCCGTGGGTATGTTGCTAATTTTATTTCTATATTTTTCATAATCTCCACAACTGGGACATGCCTATTATCCATGGCATAACATTTACCACCCTCAATATCTATCCACACACCAAGTTTTTTCATTACTCCTACTGGCATACTATTCATAGAAGCACCTAAATCTATCATGCAATTTCTTACCAATTTACCATTTATGAGTAGGGTAGTAAAAAATGGATCAATTTGTGGTGTATTCATTAAGCAGGCTTCTGGAACTTTTATCTCCTTCCTCTTATTAGTGACTTCAAGGACCTCCTTATTTTCAAGGTTTATATTTTGATTCCCATTAGACATCAATTGAATGGCACCTTCCCTATACTCCTTAATTTTCATCATTTCAAGTAATGGGACCAATATTTTTACTTGAGATCATGTTTGTATGAAATCAAAAGATGTACCTTCAGTTCTGATCACCTTCTTTGGTTCTTTCAATTATCCTTTATTTTCCTCCTTTTCCCCTTTGCATGTTTGACCTAGATTTTTTTAATCCTTGGGGACTTCTTTATCTTATTTTTTAGGAGCACACTTCTGTTCATTTTTGTTAGATTTCTTATCGCCTGTCCTCTTTGATATCTATTCATGCCTTTTTATTTTTTACAAACATTCCTCTCAGGACACCTTCATCCTCATTTATTGTTATGTTCCTCAGCTGATATTTGATTCTAGATTCTTCCACTGCTGCAATTGTCAATATTTTGATCTCTTCCTCACTTGGTCTCCTTATACTACATTTGTTAGTCTAATGTGATGCAGTAGGGGGATCTTGTTCATTTTCACTCTCTTCATAGTCAAAAAAGACTTGTTGTTCTCCCATATGAATATTTTATTTCTAATGATTAACATCATACTCATATCCTCCTTCCTATGAAGATGAATACCCCTACTCCAAAGATTTAAGAGTGTGGGAAGTTAAATATATATTATGGTCTTCACCACCATCACTTTCCAATATGTCTTCTTTTGGTACCAACTGAGTTCTAAAACAATGCTCCGAGGAGTGTGGTGCATAAAAAATAGTGCACAAAGGAGTTTTATCTACCATATAGGCCCCTTTCCTTTTCAAGGGATCAGGTGTCTCTTTATTCCTTGGTCTATCTATCACTGGATTTCCATCCTTCCTGTTTGTATTATAGGGCATGTCATTTAATCTTGGTCTTTCATTCCTATGTGTATTTTCTTGTCTATTTGGAGGAGCATACTGGGGAACCCTTGTATTTTCCCTTTTAGCAATCATCCTTGCAGCCTTCCTATTATTTTCAATGGTGAGTGTTATTTTTTGAGCTTTAGCCAAATTCCTAGGATCTCTGTTCCTAAGATCATATCCTATCTTGGGGTCAAAATCCTTCAAATAGATGCTCAATGCAGTAGGATCAGCCAACTTGGATCCACGAGGTATCTTATTATGTAGTTTTCCAAACCTCTAATTAAAGTCATAAGTTGACTCATTTCGATGCTTTTGGATAGTTACCAATTCATGCAAAGAAAACTCTAATGCACATTGAATCCCATATT
The DNA here is from genome assembly GCA_007115665.2 of Sequoiadendron giganteum. Classification (NCBI taxonomy): domain Eukaryota; kingdom Viridiplantae; phylum Streptophyta; class Pinopsida; order Cupressales; family Cupressaceae; genus Sequoiadendron; species Sequoiadendron giganteum. The sequence continues at coordinate 564,430,390 of CM021105.1, read as the reverse complement.
GCTAGAGAAACTGCTCATAAAATATATGAATGGAATCAATGGATGTTGTCGGTAAACTATTAAACCAGTCCCTGGCATCTTCATTTAGCGACATCATAAATAATCTCATTTGCACATCCTCATATTTCATATCCTGGTCTTGAATGAATGCGTTAAAGCTTCTCAAATTATCTTCAGCTATGACTGCACCACTTCCTGTGAACTTAGGGACAAAGCTTCTCCAATTGTTGTCCATAGGGTAAGGGTATATCTAAAATCCGGCCAAATCAAACTATCTGATCATGGTTGTATATTGTGGAGGAGGATTTTGGTAATGCTGATATTGGTACAATGGATTACTATTTGTAACATATTTTTGACCTTTTGGGGGTACGTGTTGCTGATAAGGAGGTGGTTGAGCACCCTTATGTTGTGGTGGAGCATTTTGGTGTCCACATTGGTTCCTTGGCTGATTTTGGTGGGCCTATGGGGAATTTGATATTCTCATATTATTATTTTTATGAGGGGGCACATATTTGGGTGAGTCAGCCATTGGCATTTTAATCTGAGCCTTTTGCAACTTCAATTTCTCAAATTCTTTCATTGCCTGAAGCCTTTGCTCATATTCTACCCTTGATCTTTTTGTTTCTTGCCTCATGTGCTCCAACTATTCATTTGTCTCATTTCGGGTAATAAGCTCATGGTTTTCTTCATATGCTACTTCATATTCAAGTCCCTCATCAGAAAATGCTGCTTTTTGTTCATATTCAAACTCTCTCCTTTTCTTAGCTTCAAAATCAGCCATGTACTCATCAACTATCTCAATGTCTAATTGCCAGAGGGGGTTTCTCTTCTCCTCTGGAGTGTGAAGTCCTTTAGATGGGTTGTTTTAATTTGTTAATGCATCATATGAATTATGCATTTCCATCGGTGGTTTCAATGTTTTGTTTTTAGTTGCTAGGCCACAGTCATCAGACACTTTCTTGCCCTGATCATTTTTGTAATTCCACTTAATTTTATCACTAGGACCATCACTATCTCTGTAGAAAGATCTTCTTCCCTACATGTTGTGAGTAATCATGATAGTCTGAGCTCTAGGACGATTTCTTTCTGATCTATATTTTATTTTATCAGTCTCAATGCACTTGTTCATTCAGAGTCACCACCCACTTTTTAAAAGTGAGAAAAATGTTATTATTTCACCCAACAGAGTCAATTTTCAAATTTCTTAACTGTGAATCTCTTAAATGACCCTATATGGAAAGGTTGCCTGCCATTGAACTCTTCTCAAGTTACTCCCCAGTAGAGTCGCCAATTTGTTGGGTCTCAAAAATGCAAGTTTTAACCATGAGAGGTTGCCAAGCTCTCACGACACTATTGGCCAACTAACAAGGCCAACCAATATAGTTGAACCCTCTACTCTTAAGGCTCTGGTGGACCTAGGTGGGTGTACCTAAGTGAATGGTGCAGATTTTGGATTATGTTTCCTACCAGACCAATCTATCCACAATGGCAATTTGATAGTGGAGAAATGTGGTCTAAGTTTGGTATAAATTGTATATGCAATGTCAAGGTAAAATTAATATGTTCAATCAAAAATGGATAATTTAAATAATAAAAATAAGGGAGACCAATGGCTTGTTGGGTAAAACACAGTCAAATGAAAGTTTTAGATGAATGGATTCTTCCTAGCAAGTTCTCTAATTGTTTGGCATACAAATATAAGTTTATAACTGGTATAAACATGCAAGAATATGAATGACAATCCCTACTTGAGGCAGAATATCAATCCTAATTATCTTATTCTTCTTACTAATCCAAATAACATTCCCAGATTACTGTAATTGACTGAGAGGAATTTAATTCTTATGTAAAGATCCCAATTAATACAATCACATAGATACAACAAATGTGCACTGATAAATTGAACATATACTTGATATTTCAACTTAGATAATCGAGAAACATTGAATTGGAGACAATCAAATAATTGCAGAAAATCAACAAACAACTGATGCTAGAATAGAATCATTGAATCAATGGTCTTTCATTATCTTCCTCAAATCTTATACATGCAACATGGTCCTTTTGGGAAAAAAAATTCTGAAAAGAAATCCTATACTTCCTGCTATCTCCTTTCTCCTATCTATCTCCTCTCTCTCTCAAAACTTATCTTTTGAAATATTTATATAGTAAATTCTGAGGGTCACGACCCTTCACTGTATGTTACAGCCATTCACATTCTGCTGACAAAAATTAAAACATTTAATTATATTGCCTTATTGGAAAATTAAATGTTTTAAACTATAGTTTTCCTTTTATATTTCATTTTATCTTTCTCGTCTTCACTTTTCACTTTATACTTTTATGTTTAGCGCAATACTGTGGGCTTTGACCTTTCCTCCCATGGTAATGGGGTGACTGGCCCCACACTAACTATTATAGCTACCACCATTGCTTACCACGTTAATGCAGGCTTCATTTTAACTCGTGGCGGTATGGTGGTATTAGCTTTTACTGTCATCTCTCACCATTACTCAAGTTATCGTGATCTACTCATTGCCTCCTCACAGTACCACGGTATCCAACTGTCACCGCCTTCTCACCTCCTACCACTCTACTGTGGTCTGCATGCTAATCGGGTGTGGTACTGCGGTGACCGATCCTGATCACTACGCTCACTGCTTGCCTCTATTTACCATGCTACCACGGTCTTTGGCTTGACTACCAATGGTACCGTCGTAGCCATCTTCACTGGTTACCTCACCACCACCGCAACATCGCGGTCAATGAATTGACCGTGCACGGTGTGCCAATGACTATTCACTACCTATTGCTTTTTTGTTTACTATACCACCACGGTCTATGTGTTGATCGCCAGTGGTAGCACGGTAAGCATCTCTTGGTTTGTTGTCTTTGTTCACCGCATAACCGTCCGCTTGCTAACGACTATTCGTGGTGCCACGGTAAGGGCTTATTGTGACTACCCTTAACCGCTCACCATGATACCTTGGGGCTAGATTGAACTGTGTGCAGTATAGCGGTAAAATAAAAGCATATGAAAGGTTTTAATTTTGACAGTGGTATGGCGATTAAGGTCATCTCAATGGTATGAGTGGAGAACGAAATGATTTTTTATGAAAAGAATAGTAAAAATGTTAGATTCAAATGGGGAAACCTTAGGTTTTTTTTATGGAAAATTTAGGGTTCTAACAGGTAGTGTATTTACTCATTAATTTTAATCATGATTTTGATCAATTTTGTAGTTTATTTAATTATTTATGTTCACTGATTTCTATCAACTAGTAGGTATATTGATACATTGTTTATTAATTGCATAACCATTATATTTATTCATATTTATTCACTGATTTTTGTTAGTTGGTAGTTTATTTAATTATTTTTATTCACTGATTTCTGCTTATAAGTGTTAGAAATGAGACAATGCTTTAATTGAGGTTTAAACATATAAAAACACAAAAAAAATCAATCATTCATTTGCACATAATGAAACGGCTATTACGAGGGAAAAATTGTTAGAGTAAAGTAATTAATTAACTTTACTCACCTCTTAAGATTTCACCTTGCACAAATATTAGTCATTTAATAATTAATATTAATTATTAGATGCACTCACCTTTAGGGTTAGGTTTTCCTTTTAGGTTTTGATCTCCTTTTATAAGGATCGATCTCTTGTATTTTCTTTGATGCTCTATTCATTTTTCTGGAATACATCTTGCACATTGTGAGAGCCAAACCCTTGTCTTGATCTCTCTCTTTCTCTGTGACAAGTCCTTTGCATGCAGGTATTGATCGGGTTCTATGGATTTGCATTTCTCAAATCTTACATGGTATCAAAGCTAGATCTGTTGTAGCTTGTTCAATTTTTGAAAGGATTAGAGATCTAGGTTTGGTTGCATCAGATTTGTGTTTGTTTTCTAGTTTTTTATTTGGAATAGGGGGGTTTTTTTTTTTGGTGCACTTTGAGCTCAAACGGACCTCACCATTGAGCTCATAGCATCCAAAAACCCCTATTTTGGCCCCAAAGTCGTATGGCCTCAAGGCACAATTTTTGAGGTCAAAAATTTCATAAAAATAAAATTAAAATTAAAAAATTGAAGTTTTTTAGCAGGAAATCCTGCATGGCTAGTGTAAAAGGCTTCACCACCCACATGCCACCCGGCGGCCTCCCGTCCGCCACTGGCCACCGGTTGCTCCACCCAACCCGCCGCTCCGCAGAGCTTAGCCCCCGCGGGCTTAAGTCGTCCGCCTGAGGTCATGTGGTGACCAGGCGCTAAGCGCCCAGCTACCGACGGCCACTCCAGCACTAGCCCACAGTCACATTGGTGACCAAGGGATTCTTCTCTAGCTCCTACGCACCATCTCCCTAGTCAGCCATGTGACCAGGGGCCGAAGTTTTTTAAGCCCTTGAGGGCTATGCAATTTTAAAAAAAAAACCCTTTTTGAGCTGTTTTCACAAAATCGGGTGTATCTCGGGCGTCTTAGCTCGGTTTTTTGAATGAAAATAGGTGTCAGAAAGCTGGTTTTGAGCCCGTTCTGATGGTGTGGGAATTTCTTCAAAAATATTCATTTTGCATGCAGTTTTTCATAGTTAAAGTCAAATGATCATTTTGTATTCCGAGGGGCATAACTTTCTCAATTGTGCTCCATTTTTCGAAAGCAAATAGGGGTCGGAAAGGTGGTTTTGTGCTCTTTCCAGATCTATAGTTTATTTCAATAGAAAATTTTTTAGGTACACAAAGATTTGTCTCATACATATACTACTTTCTATTGTTTTTTGGCTTTCAGTTTGTACTGGGGATTGGTTTTTTGCATTGTGGGGGGTGTTTTTTCCTGCTTTCTATCATTTACATTAGAAAACCAGAATCTATAAACACCAAAACAAAAAAAAATGCCTTCTACATCTTTTGTCTAGTTCTGAAAGACCACTAAATAATAATAAAAAAATTCAGAGCAGTTGAGGCATAGTTCACAGCATGGCCGAAAATACTTCTACTGTTGAACTTCTCACACCTCATAACTATCATACCTGGAAGACATTTATGACACGTCTTCTCAAATCAAAGGGGTTGTGGTCCTGTTTAGATACAGTTCAGCAAGTTTTGACAAGGCCATTTGAGGTTATGCAGCATAGAAATAAGATGGATGAGGCTATGGGTTTGATTTCCTTACATGTTTCAGATAGCTTGTTGTTTCATCTTGATGCATGTAACAGTCCTCTTGAAATGTGGACCAAGTTCAATGATTTATTTGGTACTGTCAATCAGTTCCATGCACTATAGATTGAGGCAGAGTTAACTTCACTTGTACCTGATTCTTTTTCGTCCATTGAAGACTTTCTGATGAAATTCAAACAATAGAGATCTCTTCTACAGGGTTGTGGTAAGGTTCAGACTGATACAGAGTGTATTTACTTGATTTTATCAAAGCTTCATGGGAAATTTCAGATATTCTCATCTACCTTCCATTCTACTATGGATGCCTTGGGTGTACGATTTACCATGCCTTCTTTTGAGGTTTTTTGTGATCATTTGACATGAGAGCAAGCCAAAATATCATAGTTGGATGCTCTCATAGGATCACCGCACCAAGCATTAGTAGCACAGTCATATCAGGGGAAGCAAAAGCAAAAGCAAAAACAAAAACCACAGACCACAGAGCATTGGAAGGATTCTAGTTCATAGAAGACTTCTAATTCACCTTCTCCTAAGGGGGAATCATCGAAGAAAGATAGACCTAAGTGTGCTTATTGCACTAAGCTAGGACATGATGAGTCCAAGTGTTATGAGAAGAAGATAGATGGATATGCAAAACAGGTTTCAGATTTGACAACTCTTCTTGAGAATAACCATATTCATCACTCTTCTTCATCTACTTTAGGTGGGTCTTCTTCTTCATCATCATTCAAGATAGACGGATAGGCCCCACATTAGGGTCATGCATTATGTGCAACCACCAGTTCACATTCATCTAGATGGCTACTAAATTCAGGTGCTTCACACCATATGGCATCTTCTTAGGACATGTTCTCATCTTTTGAGGTTGGATCCTCACCACACATATTGATGGGTAATAACACTTATATGAGTGTATGTGGGAAAGTTTTTATCGATATTGATGATAGTACATTCAATGATGTAATATGTGTTCCATCTTTGTCCACTAACCTTCTCTCCATTTATCAGATTGCTCACAGTGGGACAGGGAAGACAGTTGAGTTCACACCTGATTCAATGCACATCAGAGACATTCAGACTGACAACATTGTTGCAATAGGGACGGTTGATCATTCTTCTTGATTGTATGCATTTACACACTTTGGTCCACCATCTCCCTCTCTTGCTAAAAGAGAGCATGCAATATCTGAGGATAATTTCGGTCACTTGAACCTATGTGTTCTTCCATCTGTTCATGAGACTAGTGTTGAGAATTCTACACCTCTTCCTCCTGTTGAGATCACATCTGTTCAGTAGGATTCCTCTTCAGTTGTGACTAACATTGTCACTCCACTCATCAAGCCATCAAGTGCAGTTGTTGAGGCCATATTAGAGGATATTCCTTTCCTCATAGATGACAGATTCAACACACCTATTATCCCTTCTTCATTAGAGATTCCATTTTAGGATCATCTTGAGTTGTTTGATTCACCATTTTGTTATTCATACACTCATGTTGTTGTTTCCTTCTTCAGTGTGCATCATCTAGGATTTCCTCTTCTTCGACTGTTGGATCTGTTTCTTCCTCCGAGGCAACACATTGGTTTGATCATTGGCACAAGGGTTCTCTCATTCTGGGGGGGCTTTGGAGTCTCCACTCTCTCTCATGGGGGGGTATCTGATTGTTTACCTGCATATGTTCTTGAGAGAGTCTCTTGAGACATTTCATTTGTACTTTCTTTTTGCATCTCTTTTTGGAGAGGAGTTTTCTCCCACTGGGTTTTCTCCTTTTCTCCATTTCATAGAGATTTCCTTGTACTTGGATACCTGATCAGGCCTAGTTGTTGGGACCCAATTTTACTTTCATGCATTGTAGTTACTTTTGCTTTCTTGCACTAGTTTGTAGCCGCACTCTTGCTCATCTTAAGGGGGGGTGTTAGAGTAAAGTAATTAATTAACTTTACTCTCCTCTTAAGATTTCACCTTGCACACATATTAGTCATTTAATAATTAATATTAATTATTAAATGCACTCACCTTTAGGGTTAGGTTTTCCTTTTAGGTTTTGATCTCCTTTTATAAGGATCGATCTCTTGTATTTTCTTTGATGCTCTATTCATTTTTCTGGAATACATCTTGCACATTGTGAGAGCCAAACCCTTGTCTTGATCTCTCTCTTTCTTTGTGACAAGTCTTTTTCATGTAGGTATTGATTGGGTTCTGTGGATTTGCATTTCTCAAATCCTACGAAAATACTAAAATTTTATTGAGAAAATGTTTTCTTACAACAGATACAAGATAGAAATGTGTCTTTGCTTTGAAGAATGTACTGTTACAAAGTGTGTTTCTCAGTGTTGTGGCTAAGAAAGCTGAGTTACAATGCCTTGTTTTTTCTTATACAGGATATTACAATTTTGATGAGAATTATATGTTGCAACTTATTTGTAACTACACATACATGTATGTTGCACTCTCTATGACTTTTCCCCTTCTTTTTTTGCACCCCTATTTATTGCATCTCCTGCTTACACAGAAAATTAACCCCTCTTATATAATGCACCAGTTTGAATGAGTGAAACCCAAACGATATGTGCGAGATCAGGATGGGCCAAAAAGTGGTGAAATGTAGGTGATATGATGGCCCATGTGGCAGACGACTTTTTTTTACCTAAAATTGATGAAATGAAAAGGGTTTTTAAAGTAGATTCTCAACTTTCCACCAATATAAAATACTCTTTACTTTGAATTTAATAAATAATTATTATTCATTTTCTATTTGAATTATGACTAATGTCCTGATTGATAGGCCAATTGAAAAAAATCTATAGCTTTCAAATGGTATCACATATTTTTAATCCAAAACATGTGTCACATTGTATGCTTCGCATACTATAGGATTTAAAATAATTGAATTTCATGAATTTTTGACCAAGTTAATGTGGTTAGACATACAAGTTTTTATATTTTTTAAAAGTTGTAATAAAAAAATAATTATTAATTATTTACTTGGAAAAAAATTACAAAAAATATGTATCACATTGCAAAATGAGTCCTCTACTTATATCTAAAATCTTATAAAAAAAATTATCATTTTATTATGGTTAGGGTGGTCAGACAAACACCTACTTCTTATTTTTTCCCTGAAATTTAAGTACTACTACATTGACATTTCAAATTTTCAGCAAATACATTAAAAAAAAACAAAAACCTAGTAGTTTAGAAACTACATTCAATTTGCTATAGATTCTTTTTTTACATATTTTTCAAATAATATAGATACCTTATTCAAATTTTTACGTCAAGTTGTCTTACAATGATTTTCTGAATTTTCATCACCACTTAAGGGCCTATTTTTTCTATGATGATCCTGCACATACCCCAAACAAAAAGAGAAAAATATAATCAAGGAGTTTTACATTATAGGTGTAGTAAGATAGAACGTTCTTTGTTCTAATCATAGAATGTACACCCAAATTAGATTCTCTAGCTTTTGTTTGGCTTCAACTTATTGAGGCTCGGTATATTCTTTGTCTACAACTTTACTCTCCACACTTTGTTGTTTCTAAGCCTTTTTTTTCTCTTCTACACTTACATCTTGACAAAAAACACTAAGATCCCTAAACAACACATTCAAACTATTGCATAAGGCATTGGGCCAAGTGTTGGATTTTGTGGTTGTATTGCTAATATATTGTTGTCATTGATGTCAACACTATTAGCATTTTAATCTCCTCAAGACTGTATATGTCGAGGAGATTGAGAAAATTGTAAAAAATATAGTACAGGAAGCTAGTGGAGCTGAGAAGGTCATAATGTTGCAAAGCTCTATGCATTGAAGATTTGAAGGTGTTCTTCAAAGGGTTTGGTGTTGAACCTTTCTAGTATGTTGTCCAAAAGTTTCAATGGTGTGCATGAATTTTTGTGGAAGTTATGATGATCTATATACCAACAGTTATTCAGTCTTTGCAGATGGTGTTCTTGCTCAAAGTGGATGAAAGTATGGTAATCTCATGTGTTGCCATCAATGCCAAAGGGGAAGATTGTTGAATGTTGTGGTTGTGTTGCTGATATATTGTTTTCATTGATGTCAACACTATTAGCATTTTAATCTGCTTAAGGTTGTATATGTCGAGGAGATTGAGAAACTTGTAAAAAATATAGGACATGCATCCAGTGGAGCTGAGAAGGTTAGAATGTTGGAAAGCTCAGTGCATTTACTAATGCTGATTGGGCAGGATATATAGATGATAAGAAGAGTACTAGTGGTGGTGGATTCTTCTTAGGTAAGAAGCCGATATCTTGGTTAAGCAAAAAGCAAAACTTGATTTCATTATCTATTGTTGAGGCAGAGTGCATTGTTGCTGCAAATAGTTGTACTCAAGTATTATGGATGAAGAAAATGTTGAGAGATGTCAGAATTGAATATGGAGAACCCATTAATATACTTTGTGACAATTCAAGTGCCATTAACATTTCTAAGAATCCATTATTGCATTCAAAGACAAAGCATATATCTATCAAGTATCACTTCTTGAGAGATAAACTAAGTGACAAAGAAGTCAGACTAGAGTACATAGCTACCAAAGAGAAAATTGTAGATATCTTTACAAAGTCATTGCCTAAGGATACTTTTGAGTACCTCAGAGGCAAGTTAGGGGTAATTTCCCCTCCTAATCAGAACTAAGATGCAGGTATTTGCATCAGCCCGTGAATTCATTGCTATATCATATTCTAGATTGATGTTGTGGTGACTAATACTCAGGGGGAGTAGTATAAAAAAATTCAAGATTGAAATCATAGCATATGTACCTTTTCCATTGATATCAAAGGGGGAGAGAAGCAATGTGCAAAAATGGGAGAGAAGGAAACAAAAAGTGCACAATCTCAGGGGGAGATTGTTGAAGAAGAGTTAGTTGGGTTGATGGTATTTATTTTCACATCATGTGTTGCCATCAATGCAAAAGGGGGAGATTGTTGGATGTTTTGGTTTTTTTGCTAATATATTGTTGTCATTGATGTCAACACTATTAGCATTTTAATCTGATTAAGGCTATATATGTCGAGGAAATTGATAAAATTGTAAAAAATATAGTACAGGCAACCAGTGTAGCTGAGGAGGTTAGAATGTTGGAAAGCTCTTTGCATTGAAGACCTAAAGGTGTGCTTCAAAGGGTTTAGTGTTGAACCTTTCTAGTATGTTGTCTGAAAATTTCAGTGGTGTTCATGAAGTTTTGTGGAAGTTATGATGATTTTTATACTTACAGTTATTCAGTCTCTATAGATGGTGTTCTTGGTCAAAGCGGATGAAATTATGGTAATCTCATGTGTTTCTCATGTTCCTATGATGTTCATGGATGAGTCTAGATCATGCTCTATCCTTGGTGAATGTCCACAGTGATTGGAGTGTTCGTGATCGGAGATTTTTCAGATATGTGCTCAAGCGTTCATGTTCTTAGCCGACATTGTGGTGTTAGCATGTTACAGATCCATGAAGATTAATATTTTATTGTTTGGCTTGTTTGGAGATGTTTGTTTGGGTCCTCTCTATGTTATGGACGACTTTTGTTGGTATGCATTGCAATTTATTCATGTATCAAGGCCGACAATTGTAATTTATTCCTTATTTATGGCCGACTGCTTAATGGATGCAAATCTATGTAGCAGATATATATACAAGATTGTTTTCCTCATTTAGAGTGTGCTCAAGAGTACAAGTGATGTACAAATTTGAATAAAGGTCAGATCATTCAGAGCATAGTGTGGAAGAGTTGAAGAGGTTTTAGTGTGCCTAATTGGAATTGTAACCAGGCTTTTGCAGAAGCTATTTTATTAGTTCAAATTCATTAGATGGATTTAATCTGATTACTGTATGTAAGGTAGTGAGCCTTCCCTTTGAGCAGTGTGCTCTAGTCACTGTGCCTAAATGCAAGTGCATTCTCTTTTTATTCTTCATTATACTTATAATAGGGTATAATCTTGTGGACTAACATCCACCATGGTTTTTCCCCTCACAGGGTTTCCACGTATAAAATCTTTGTGTTCATGTGTCTCTGATGTGTTGTTCTTATGCTTGCATTATTAATTACTAGATCTATCATATAAGGATTGGTTAAAATTTGATTTTGGTAACAACTAATTCACCCCCACTCTCATTTGTCTATCCTCATTTTTCCAACACCAAGCTATCTAACAACTAGTACTATAAGATCATAAACATCAACTATATCATTTTTTAAAAATATTATAGTGGCTACCGTGTGAAGGTCATTTTTTTTTCTTTTAGACAGATACTTGCATCTATTGTTTTTGGATAAGCAAGAGGTATTTTACTTGTGACCTTTAAAATACTTACATTTACATCTCTTGTTCCGTTCAAATTGATTCCATGTATAATAGATAGTGAGTGAATCCACTCAATTCGCACAACGGCACCATTAAAAGGATCCAACACCTCAAATTTATCCCCTTCTTGGATTTTATCAATAGATGTCCACAAAAACAAAAAAAATGCACATCAACTTCTATCAAATAGGTAATGATTACCCTTATTTACATAATAAACCAACCATTACTTACTAGAATAATACTTACTTGCATGTGGTTTCATAGTACTCACCTCGAATTCAACAAGATTGCCACTATGAATATCATGTTCATTTTCGTCAAGTTCATCATCATGATAATCACTATCAACATCATTGTAGACATGAAGTACAACTTTGCAAAGATTTCTATTGACATTGCCTTTTTCTTTCCATTTTAATTTCATATAATTGCTCTGCATCATGTGGCTTAATCATCATGCAAAATCTATAGTTTTTTGTTAAAAATAAAATTTTAAGCATGAAGAATGACAAAAAAATTGTACAGATAACTAGAAACTATTATATTAGTTACCTGAAATTCAGGACAACTAAGATGACTATGTTGCACATTCTTGTCCACTTCATCACAATCAATATCAGCAACTCTATTGACATCATGAAGGCATTTTTTTTTCCTATTGCTTTGATAAAATTGCTCTACATGTGGTTTAACCATCATGCAAAAAAATATACAAAGCATTCAATAGTCAAGTAAAGAATGCAAGCTATAAATTTGTCCAAAAGAACATTTTTTGGATCACTCCAACAATAAATAAATTGTGTTGGATTCTCCTAAGCTCATATTTCAATAATCTACATATTAAGATGCATTTGTATAGAGAAATTCCAAAACTGAAGAAATGAGATCAATAGAGCATCTTGCCCCATCTGAATTCATGGATTTATGTGCATTCAATACAAAAACTATGAGGTCAAAGAGACAACCAACTGTAAAACTTGTTGAGTGAGAACAAATATGCAACTCATTACCTTTTGGTACCCTAGTTCATTTGAGTCAACATGATCTATAGAGTCTCTTGCTGGTATTGAGTACATGGATGTGAAATCTTTGTTGACGAACTAGATTTCCACTTCATCCTACTCTTAGATTTACTAGGATCTAGTGCTGCCATATAATTGACAATATATTTTGCACATGCTTCTCTATTATTTTTTTCCACCTAAAATACAATGTCAATTTTAACATATAGTGATTTCAACAAAAAATAAAAATAAACAACATAATTTAAGTTGAAACAAAAATCCATACACTTACTATAATTTTTTCCATTTTGGTCTGCAACCTAGCTTGGCCAAATGTATATCCAACCCTCACATTATCTCTTGCTCTCTTGCCTTTGTTACTCTTGGCCAAAAATTCTTCAGAGTGCATACTTTCTCTTTATGACTCCCACTATTTGGGAGATAGAATGGAATCTAAACTCTCTTTTCCCTCCATGATTGTTTTCTCTCCAATTGTATCTATAATTGTTTATCAAAATTTTCATCTTTTGCTTGTATTATTTTCTAGAGATTTGTCCACCAGTAGTCTCAAAAGAATTTTCCATTTTTTGTATAAAATTTTCCACAAATCATGGATCTTGCTATACAAAAATTGATTTGCAAATATCCAAATTGGCCCTACATCTTACACCTGACTCAGTAGCCCACTTTCTAGCATTTGGCCCAATAGGCTCACCGTCTCTCGATACCTCAAGTAAGAAATATTTCTTGCCTTCTAATTTTCTTTGTTTTACATTCCTCTTTGTAGATCTATACAAATACTGACTCAATATTTTACATTTGAAAAAATAATCCACATCTTCTATTAAATTACCGCTCCCAATATTTCTGGCTGATCAACTAGCTCCATCAAAAGTTATATATGCAACATGTGCACTCTGAGGCAAAGAATATGCAACTAGTGCTCTCTCTTCGTGAATTTCATTAACTAAAAATTCTTGCTCCTTGGCCACATCTTGTGTGGCATGAGTAAGTAGATTATTATTGGTCTCCATAGATTGCACTTCAAATAGATCTTTTAATGTTGAATACATCTTCTGCAAACTTGTTCCTTTTCTGTGATGTTCAATAATATCTCTTAACCTTTGTGCTAAGACATCATCCCAACATTGCACATCATCATGTGCTATATCGGGCTACACATCCCCATGTGCTATATCAAGCTGCACATCACCATGTGTTATATCAGGCTACACATCACCATGTGCTATACCAGACTAGACATTATCATAAATATTATTATCACCTGCTTTATTTGTTGAATCACAAAAGTGTCGGCTTCTACAAGATGGTGGAATTGTATCTTTTATTTCCTGTTGTTTTCTCTTTGCATTTTCTTTACACTTTTTTTGTTGCCTATAAAATAAAATAAAAATATCATATTATGTTTAATGTAAAGCTCTTGCCTATAAAATTTCATTAAACACTATTAAAAAAAAATATACTACTTAGTGGATTTACAACTTGCCCGCTTGTCAAACCAAGACACAATAAATATTCATTATTCTTGGAAAAACTTTCACTACGCACACACTCATATTCTATCACTAGAATCTTAGCATTATGAACACTATCATCTAATTTGTGCCTTATAGTCCTTCTCTTCATTTCTTGAAGTCCAAATAAATAATAATGTATAAATTAGCAACTTGAATTGGTAAAACTTTATTGAGTTCATAATTTTATAACTATTGAATTTCCAATCCGCTGATAATTGCAAATGGAAACTTAAAATACAATTCAGTTTATAGATTAAAAATAATTTGCAGCCAAAAACCAAGATGTTTAGAATTACAGGTATCAGACAAATTTTCCTTAGGGATATATTCACAAGAACAAAACTCATAAAAACATAACACAAGCAGGATGAAGGAAAAACATAGTCTAGTTCACCATGAGGTGTGTTAGAACCTTAATATTTTATGTAGTTCCATCATCACAATTAACCTTAAAATCCATGACCTGAACCTTAACCCTTTTATTCCTTTTCTATTTTTGATTGAGCTTTCCCACTATAAAAAAACATATAAATTTCTTAGGTTTGGCTGACACTAAAAGACCTATACAAAGCCAAAACATAATTATGTATACTTAAGCAAAAACATTCCAAATCCCTTAACAGTCCCTTACCACAATCCCTTAGCAGTAATATGAACCCTTAGTGGGTTACGATGTGTAATAAATAACATGTAGATATTTACCACCATACCACAAAAGTATTATGATGAGAACATAGTTGGTCAGTATGAGAGAGTTTTAATACATCATAAACCACCATACCATGAGAAGGAAAACAGAAGGGTGTTTTATAGTGGGGAATAACCTTCCATCCCATGAGGAAGATCGTAAAGGCATGCAGTAGGGCAGTATGAACCACAATAACTTGGAAGGATGTGATGAATCATGTGGTATGGTGGTAAGCCATATTTGATTGTTAATGTAAACCATACTAATATGGGTTAAACAAGTCAAGCTTGTAGTATAGAGGTAAGGATCTCACTACCTCACAATGAAATGCAAAGAAGCATGTGGTATAGCAGTATATACCCCTCTATCCCATGATAGTTATAGAAAGTGGCAATGATATAGCAATATTAAGTGCACAAATCACATCAAACCTTCGATCTTGTAAAATTAATGGTGCATATTCAAACTCAAACTATAAGATAAATATTTGGTGTAAGGTTGATATTAATGTCAACATGACTGAGCTTAGAAGACATTAAATCAATTATTTGGAATTCTCTTTGCAATCATTTATAAAAATTATCGTGTAGGGAGTTGGGAGTTGGGAGTTTGAGGAGGTTAATCTCTACAACCATCATAACCCAGGTAAGTGCATAGAAATTATTGTCAAATAAGTTTTACGAGTACAATATTGTTTGGAATTATACATTTCAAAAGTATAGGAGAAGTAAGATAGTTAAACATCATGCCACCCAAGAAGAAAGAACCTGAAACTAAAAAGGAAGAACATAAGGTTAAAAAGAGGTCCTTACAATAGTCTAACTTGGATATACTCCCCGAATCAATTGAGAGAGGATTTAAGAAAGTTTTTAACTTGGATATAGACCATCATTGTAGAGATTCCATTATCCCTATATCCAAGTGGGAACTATTCTGGTACTTTTATGATAAAAGTGAGGGCAAGTTTCCAGTGTCAGATCCATGGGCATTAGATTTAGCCAAGTTAATTATCCAAAATGTTTTTATAGATGTATATTTCATTAGAGTATTGGCTTAGATTTATCATCCTACTACTAGGTCTGTGAGATTTCTAGATGGTTCACCATTAGTTGTTTTGACTAAAGCAGCCATCATTGAATATTTTGACCTAAACAAACAAACCTTGACTAAAATTGGTTTGCAAAGAAGTGAAGAAGAATATACTAGATTGAGGAGAACCCATAGAAGTGATAAGCTCCCCATTTACATGAAAAGGGGTGCAAACAATAGGATGATTCCTATATCCCCTTCTGCTACTGAACCATTTGATGTATCTTATTTCTAATTCTGTTTCAAAAAATTATACCTTCCTCTTTGTCAAGAACTTGGGATAGATGCAGAAGAGAGAATCCTAGTTAGTTTAATGATGATGGCTATGAGGATCTAAAACCCTAAGAAAAAAATTGAATATTATTTTTCCTCATATCTTAAGAAAGAATGGCATGAAGGGTTTCTTTAGGTCGAGGAAAATAGAGCCCCCATAAAATTCGAGAAATATTCTCTATTATGCCACCTGATATTATACAAAAATAAAGATAGATGGACTAAAAGGATGTGTTTGGGTAAGATTGAAAAGTAGGGGAATTTGTTGCTAGCACAACGATGGTGTTATATATGGGACAACAAATGTAAGAATTCAAATTATGTGATATTCCATGATGATTTTGTGTACAGAATTATGAGAGTTCTTGGCCACCCACCACCAAGACTACACACACTTATGCTACAACTATTAAGACCTTTGGCTATGAAACCTGAGCAAGGCCATACTCATAACTTTGGTGATTGGTATTTTCTACCAGATCACAATAATCAGGATTTATGGATGTCAACACATGCCTCACATATATTTCCAAAGTATGTCCCTGTTTGATTAGCCTTTTTAGAGTTTATGTGGTGGATTCTATGGATGAAAAATGATTTCATGCATAAATAAAGGAAGGGTATATTTCTACCAAATTTCACATGTGGGAAACTATCAGTGGGAATTGATACACTTGAAGAGTAGTAAAAATTATCTAAAAGAAAGGTACTCTTTAGAGTATGGAAAGGAAAGATCTTTTGACCCTGAGGGTCACATGAATTTTGTAAGACACACCATCCTTACCAAGGCTATGGTTACTCACCAGATTGAGTATGAAGAATATGTAATAAAAATTTCTTTCACTCCTCAAGAGGTATATGAGAGGAGGATAAAATGGGAAATTATGAAAAGGCTTGAGGAAGAAAGAAAGAAGAAGCACAATAATTTATTTGGATATTTCATAGAGGAAGCAGATCCTCCCAAGAGGATTAATATGATGATTGATAATTTTTATAAATTATATGATAATTTTGTAGTAGAGATGGGGAGAGCTACCAAATTGTCTCACAAAAGGCCGAGTGGTCTTGTAATTATAGAACCAACTCCAGATATTGTTTCAGTATGTCATGCTTCTCCAGGATCACCTCCTGAACAACCACCTGCTAAAAAAAAAAGACACAAGAGATAGACCCACTTGTTTCCTATGAAATAAGTTGAGTGAAGAGGTTGGAGATATAGAAGAAGAAGTCAATGTGTTAAGAAATTTCAAGGATTATATTGAAGTGGACCAACCTATGCTTGAAACTGAAGACCACAAGGCTAAAGCTAGAGCCTATATTGAGGTACAAGGAGAAAGAGAAATGCATGAGGATGATAGGGTAGTTGTAGCTCTAAAGTTCTTGGAAGATGATGAATTTTTCAAAACCTCTAAATTTAAAGACTTTTGGATTAAGATTAAAATGAGAGAGTTTGAAATAAGGGTTGAAGTAAATAAGATGGGAGCTAAGGAATCCCAACATGACCATATAGTATCCCAAATGCTTAATGAATTAAGGATTGATACTATTGATGTCAGCCCCCAAGAGTCTAAAGAGATGATTTTAAAAATTAATATACTTATTGTCCCTCATATGGAGTTTAAGAAAAAAAATTACTTCATCAAGTGAGAACATAGGAAGGCCCAATTTTTATTGTTGATTTTGACTCAGATGAAGGGGTAAGTGGCATAGGGTATAACCCTAAGATTGAAACCTTGGCATTCTGGGCCAAACAAAAGAGTACACAAAAACCAGGGTTACTAGATGTAGTGCAGGAAATGAAAGGGGAAACTATGGTGAAAACATTAAAGGATACATCTCTTCTATAAGTTGCAACCATGATAATGCATTCATCTATGTTCACCTGAGCTATAGTTAAGGAGATGAAGCTAGATTGGGAGAGTACAAAAAGGAACAAAAAAATTTAAATGATGAAGTCAATAAATTTTTCATGGAAAATGTGAAGCTGAAGGAACAATTGAAAGGAGTAGACCCATCATAGAACAAGGAAATAATTTTATAATAGCCTCCTCCTTCTCTTCCAGTTGATATAGAAAGTGCTTCCACTGAACAAGTGAGAATTCTTAGATAGGAGATTGAAGAGTTAAAGAAATCCAACAATGAGGGTAAGGAAGGAGTAAAAAAGAAAATTTGAAACGTTTTAGAGAAGGTCCTTGAGCATAGAATAAAGCAAATTGTGGATAATTTGGAAAGTGTTTATGATTGCTATAGCTCATTGACAAAGGCAATTGATTAGATGAAAACACATGTACCCATACTAGATCCCCTTTTTAAGAACTGGCAGGCCATACACCACACATTGTTCACCTTGTGCAAAATCTTATAAAGGAGTATTGAGGATCCTACAACATTAAAACCTACAATGAAGATGTCCAAAATAGTTATAGATGAATTCCAATATATACAAGGAGAGGACCAAAAGATTAGAACAAGAAAATATTAAAATATGAAGGACCTCAATGAATGGAAGAGTGAATTTAGCTAGATTTATCCATATTGCATCACTCACATACAAAAGGATGGTGACTTGAGTCTTGACAAGTTCAACTTAATCATGGATGGAGTAATAGCCTTGGATGCTGGATATTCTAAGTTTATTATGGATGGCAAGGTGTTACTAGACAACCAATGGAAGATTGACCTTGCAAATATATTGAAATTTCAAGAATACAAATGACCACATGATTATATAGTGTACAAGTGGGAGCAGAAGTATTTGGGTCCTCCCAAATAGTAGGCCTTGGGGTTGTCACAAGGAGGAACTAGAAATTTAGAAAAACTAATATAGATAAAGGACCTTAAACAGATCTTCAGTGATCATGGGTGCCTTACAAAGATTAATGGACTATGGTCTCATGAGTGTTGTGGATTTCATTAGTTATCTACTTTCTTTGTTTTCTCTTAATTATGTTTTACAAAAAAATAATGTTTAGTTTATACGAAGAGGCATGAGTTTTGAAATGATGTCATATTTTGTAATGGTTTGAATCTTGTTGCTTCTCTTATAAAAGACAAACCAAGATCGAATTTTGATACAATCATCATAGGCATTTATAAAACATATATGAGGAGACTTCTATTATATTTTAATATCTATTTGAAGCAATTAATGGAGAAGAAGATTTAATCTAGTGCTCAAATTTTGGTCTCAATTATTTGTTAATAATACTATGTATGATTCAAATGTTTTTATGCATTCATAATATACCCCTATATTCCCACCTAAAATACATAAAAAATCCAATACTACAATTCAAGACCACAACTTATTATATCATACACAGTATTATGAACAAATATCTGATATCAATTCATAATATTTCTTTGAGGCATTTTTTCCAAAATTCATTACCTTGTCTATGCTACCACATTTTTCATACATGTCTACCAAAGCATTTTATGAAACAGTTCATTGCTTTGCTGCTATGGATAAAAGCCAAAAATAGGTGATTTCTAACAAGCTATGGATCCTTGGAAAAAATATATCAAAGATTAATAGTAAGCAAAAATATATGGTGTCATGGTTTTTTTTTGGTGCAAAAAATCAATGTGATTTTATTTGCATTTTTTTGTAAGTTCTAAATGCATTTTTTTTGGCAATTTTGCTGTTTGAAATAGGGAAAAATCTCTTTGGTCAGTTTTGTACATTTTCTAATTGTAGGATTCTCACAGTTAGTGAAAAAGGTAGTGTTAATGAAGGAATGGAAAATATGCTTAGATCCTTTGAATTATACACGTACTGTGCAATGGAATTGAATCATTTAGCAAACCATTTTTTCTTCATAGGGTAACATTTTCTTGTGGAACAGTTGACTAAGAAAACTCTTATTTCAATTGAATACCCTCTTATGAAATCTCATTCATATTATAATATTGCATGATATTATCATAGAAAAGGTTTTTATGACACCACTAGCTTCTACTACATGGCATCAGTCAAGGAAATCTAGAGGCCACAAGATTTTGTGGACAAGTTCAATTAAAGTTGGGAGATCTTAAGATTTCTCTCTCAAATTTTGAAAAGGTTCTAGAGGTCAACCTTGAGAACTATGAAAGCGTAAAAGTTGTAGACCATATATATGCTCAACAAGGGCAGACAGAGAAGGATTTTGAAATTTTAAGAAAGGCAAATCACATAGATCCACATGATTCCCATGCATGTATCAAGATGGGTGAGTTATGAATGTCGACAGACCCAGTGCATCCTTAGGTTCTCTTAAGACCGTAAAGTCTCTTTTGAAGGAGAGTAGAGAAGAAGTACCCATTAAACTGTTAAATAACATTGGTGTTCTTAATTTTGAGTGTGATGAACTAGAGTTGGCTCAACAAACTTTTATGGAGGCATTAGGAAATGGAATTTGGGTTGAATTTTATAAATAAAAGCCCTAGTGCCAACTCTACAATTTTTTATGTGCGCTTTAAGGATATGGATTTCTTCCATCAACTAGAAGAAGGTGGTTTTTCACTTGAGTTGCCATGGGATAAAGTCACAACATTATTTAATCTTGTTAGGTTTTTTGAACAACTACATGATACTGAAAAATCAATTTTTTTATACAAGCTAATATTGTTCAAGTTTCCTGATTATGTGGATGCATCTATACATCTTATAGCCATGCCTTAGTTTCAGAATGAGATACAATGAAGCCTATAATTAATTGGGGATAAACTTAAGGTGGATAAAAACTCATCAAATGCTTTATGTATGCTTGGAAAATTAGAACTAAAAATAGATGATTGGCTTAAAGAAAAAGAAACAATTAAAATAGTACAAAGTGAATTAGATGTGAAAAAATCTTATGTTGACATTTCACTTGGAAATTGGAATTATTTATAGCTTTTCACAATGAGAGGAAGGATCCAATGAATGAGGAAAAAAATCTTGAGAAGGCTAGAGAACTGTCTTGTAAAGTGCTGCCATAGAGACCAAGAAATGTTTATGCTACAAATGGGGCAGCCATTGTGCTACCTAAAAGGGGTCAATTTGATATTGAAAAGGAAATTTTTGCATAGGTACAAGAAGCTATTGTAGGAAACATCTTTGTTCAGATCCTTGATGTGTGCATAAATCTATCACATGTTTACTTTGCACAAGGATAGTTTGTGCTTGCAGTGAAAATTTAACAAAAAAAATTGAGGAAATTCTATTTTGGCACTGACACCCAAAATTTATTATATTTAGCTCAAACAAATTATGAAGTAGAACAATGGAAAGATTGTAAAATAAATTTTTTAAGATTACTACATTTTTCACCCTCAAATTACATGTTACGCTTTGATGTTGGGGTTGCAATGAAAAAGTTTTCAACTTCAACAGTTCAAAAGAAAAAAACGTACTACTGAGGAGTTTCATCAAGCGGTGTCAAAATTAATGAATGCACTCTATGTGTTTAGCCAACTGTCACTTGTGGCAAGCCCTCATACACATGTATTTGATGGCAATAAGATATATTTGCATGCTGACTACTATAAAAAATTTCTTGATGCTGCCAGAGTTCACAGAGAAGCAACAGAATGTGAAAAGCAACAAATTTGTCAAAAGTTGGATGTAGCATGCCAACTTATCTTGGCTAATGAAGAAACACAAAAATTTGATGAAGAATGAAAGATTTAGATGGAAAGGAGAAAGCAAGAGGAAGAACTTTGGTAAGTTATGCAACAAGAGGAGCAATTTGAATGTGGGGAGGAATTATGGAAAAGTAAGTGTAAGGACATGAATGATGACGATGATGAGGCTGGTTAGTCTGAGAATAAATTAAAGAAGGAAAAGAAGAAAAAGAAAAAGGATAAGGACCACAAAGCTTATGATTCTTATATGGAGGAACCTGATGTTTCCATGGAAGATGAGGCAAATTATATGAGTGATAAGGCACAAGATGATGTAGAAAATGCCCAAGATCTTCTTGCAGCTACAAGTCTAGAAGACTGTGATGATGGCGAACCAAATTTCCAATTTTAATAAAATCACAAAGGAGACATGCATACTCTAATTTTGAAGATAAAGAACCATTGTAGAAATAGATTTTGAGAGAATGTGATCTATATGATGATGTTGTCTAGGCTTCTTGAGCTTTAACAAAACCTAACAATTGTAGAAACAAATTCCAAGAGAAGATGATGCATACAATGATGATGGATAAGCTACCTCAAAATTTTAGTCAATAAAATATGCTTTGTCCCTTCCAAATCCATTTGACATAGTTAAATGAGATCATATCAAAAACCTCGAATGAATCATCTGTATGTTATCTTTTCATTTTTCCTCTTTCTTGTTTCTTATGGGCAACCTATTTTACTCTTTATTTTATAATGTTTTTATGTCCTTCAATGTATTATTCTTTATCTTTCTATCAGATTCTAGATTAAAAGAACCTATAATTAAAAATAGATTAACTTATCTACTTTTATTTTATAGTCCCAAATAGATGGATTAAATTATTTTGTTGTTAAAAAAAACTTTGTATAATGTAATATCCCCTTTTCAAAATGAAACCAGGTTGAAACTCAAATGCTCATTGTTTATTTCCCGTGGGCCTTGGGTATTTTCTCTTGGAAAAAAGGAGTATAATAATAAATCAAGAGGATCTTAATGTCATAAAAGGGTCCACTTATGTGTTATCATAAAACGTAATTATAATTAAGAGAGACTAAAGTAAATTGAAATTATAAATAAAGGATGTCTCTTATAATTGAAATATATTGTAAATAATTCCTCTCAAATATCAATCAAAGGTCATGAAGGAAATTTGAAGAGTTATGTCTTTGGACGAAAACTCTATTTAAGAGAAGCCAAATGAGGAGGAGGCATAGTGATCAAGCAAATTTTTTTTTGATTTCTACTCCTTGTTGGAGTTTTGGACTTTGGTTCAATTAACTTGATGATGAATAATATTAGGACTCGAATTGGAGGATGAAAACCCACAATATATTTTAGTGACTTCATATAGGAGTCGCCATTGAGCTAAAATGTTCAAATTCTAAATTGATATTAATATTACACTTGTGTTGAAGGGGCATTGTGACTACTGGACTAATATCGTATCCTTTTTGGCTAGAAATATATCAAGTTTGTGGTTACCATCCACCATATAAGTCACTTCCATTAGAGCATCATAATGGTTTCCTTATGATCACTAGTTTTTGTCGATACATTCCATCATAGGTGCAGTTGTGAAAAAGGTTTCATACAACTAGTCACCAACTTCCACATATATAAATTACATCATTATTTCTAGGTAGTGTTGCAAGTTGGGGCACTTAGATATGTGGTGGACCAATATGGTATGTGCAGCTCTTGTATTGTTGTCAAAAAAATAATTTGAGTTTGGATTATGGTGTACAACCCTTTAAAATCATTGTCACATTGAGGGATCATTGTGGCAACTTCACATTTGATCCAAGTATCAAGAATATATGATCTAATATTGTTGAGGTTTTAGGACTGTTGAGATGAACATAAATCCATATTGTATTCTCCATAACAACCTTGTTTTATTGTTCCATAGACCAGTTTACCTAATAATACAAGTATTTGATTTATTACACCATTATTTTTCATTTTCAAACTTTAGCTAATCTACAAATTGGGTCCATATTGTTGTTTATCTACACAATACCATATCTATGAAATATCTCAATTTTTGTAATAAAAAATGCTAAAAAGGAGGGCATAAAATATGAAAATACCAAAACATAAGAAAGTTCTAGAACTGGGGACATTACAATGGTATCAGAGTTGGATCTTGTCATCTTTTGAGATTTCTTTCTTATATAATCAAGTGATAGATCCAACAAGTATTATCAAATGGAACTTAAAAAAACCATCCATTTCCTAAGAAATAATTAAAGCTGCACAAAGTGAATCAGATGCGAAGAATTCTTATGTTGACATTTCACTTGGAAATTGCAATTATTTTGCATCTTTTCACAATGAGAGGAGGGATCCAAAGAACAAGGAAACACATCTTGAGAAGGTTAGAGAATTTTATTGTAAAGTGTTGGCACAAAGACCAGGAAATATTTATTCTGCAAATGGGGCAGCCATTGTGCTAGCTTAAAGGGGTCAATTTGATATTGCAAAGGAATTTTTTACATAGGTACAAGAAGTTGCAGTAGGAAACATCTTTGTTCATATGCCTGATGTGTGGATAAATCTAGCACGTGTTTACTTTGCACAAGGATAGTTTCCACTTGCAGTGAAAATGTATCAAAATTATTTGAGAAAATTCTATTTTGGCACTAACACCCAAATTTTATTATATCTAGCTCAAACAAATTATGAAGCAAACTAGTGGCAAGATTGTAACAGAACATTATCAAGAGAAATAGATTGTAACTATTGTAAGTTGCCAATTAGAAAGCTATAGATTTTGTGTTTAATGTAATGATGGTTTTGAATTACCTCTAAATTCGCTCCAGGGGGCATCCCCAAATCTGACTTCGTTGTAGAGGGCCTCACCAACTTCAAATTTGTTGCAACAAACTCCCAATTCCTTACCCTTACCCACCTTTTCAAAAGTCTCTAGATCCTCTCTAAATCTTTATTTCTCATACAAGTAGCTGCTATAAGTGATCAAAATGCCTCAGTGTCAGGCTAACCTGCAAATAATGACTGAAGTTAGGAAAATTTCTACAATCAACACAAATAATTGGAATAAGCACCAATATTGCATTACGCCAATAATTGGCTGAAATAATTCGTATAATTTTTTTCTAATTTGTATTTGCTGACTAACTATTTAGTCATTTTAATTTCTATGACTAAATATTTTTTTACTTAATGACCAAATTAGTCATCCATTTACTCATTTAAAGTTGACTTGCAAAAAATAAGTAGAATTTAGTCACTTTTAGTTGTTGTGACTAAAATTTTTAGTCACCTACTCATTTATTTACCAAATTCTACTAGTGAATATCACCACCTTCTTCTGTTGGAAATATATTTATAATTACCACAATAGACTATTTCATGAAATGGGTAGAATTCATTTCCCTTCATTCAACAACTACCGATGTGATATGTCGTTTCATATTGGAACACATTATTTCTCGCTTTGGACTCCCTTCTAAATTAGTTTCGAACAATCGAACACCATTTAAGAATAATGACGTGAAAAAATTCTTAGAAACATTTAACATCCAACATCATTTTTCAACACCCTACTACTCACAATCTAATGGTCAAGTTGAATCAACTAATAAACCTTAAAAAAATATTATAGAAGATAGTTAGCAATCATAATGTGGATTGGCACACATAATTGACATATGCATTATGGGCTTATCATACTAGTATAAGAACATTAACCAAAAATACTCCTTATAACCTTGTTTATGGTACTGAGGTGATAATTTCATTGGAGTTAGAGATCCCTTCATTAAGGATCACTATTCAAGGACTTATTGATGACAACACTTATAAAGAACAACAATTGCATCAGCTTTAAATGCTTGATGAACAACGCATTAATGCTTATGAGAATCTCCAGGATTAATCTAGAAAAAAGAAACATAGTTAAAATGATCATGGCATCTCTCATTCATTTAATAAAGGTGATTTGGTGTTGTTTTAAAATCAATGTAACGTCAATGCCACCTTGACTAAAAAAGGAAAATTCAGCCCTAATTGGTTAGATCGAACATAATTGATGAAAGTTATGGGTCTAGAGCATACATGTTAACATAAATGGATGGTACACCTCTTAAATAACCTATTAATGCAATGCATTTGCATAGATACTATGTCTAACCTTCTTGAATGGTGTGCATTATAAAGCAGTGATGTTAGACATAATAGACAATACACTATTTTCTCTCGCATTGCTTCATTCTTAACAAACAATCATTTGTGTGCCTTGAATATTAAATTAATTATTCAAATTAGTTTTGGGTTGTTACAATAGGTTTCATAATATTCAATTTAATCTTGTATGTTGTGTTAGATTAGATCCTTATATGCATTTAATGTTCTATAATTAGATCATAGGTTCATTTAATTTACCATAACATACTCAACCATAATATTGCATCTAAAAGAAACAAAGATAGTTTTAATTAGATCACATATAGCATGTTAGATCATCGGTACATTTATTAAATAGTCTTACAAAAATTATTTGATAGATCACATTGCCATCTAACTTAAACACATAAACATTAATAATCACATTATATATCACAAAGTTTTAAATACATATCCTCAAATATACAATGTTATTATGGCTTGTGACTACCAGATCCCTTAGAATTTAGTGATTTCCTCCATCAAGAGATGGTAGTAATAAATCATGATCTACCTATGGAATCTAGTGCATCATCTAGGCCCTATGCTTGTCCAATAGTAGTAGCCTCTCATACAATAGCCTCCATGTGCTCTCACTCTATGCAGTCTTTATCTGCCTATAGCCTGGCAACCTCTCCATGAAGTCTCTCAACCTGTTCCAAAACTTGAGATGACTAAATCTCATCATAAGAAGCCTACAGTGATGATAGATCACCCATGAATCATGTAGTATGCCTCGTATCACTCTCATATGCCCCTCTCAACCTTGAGAAAGGCTCAAACAACTCTGGGTGCTACTCTATGATGAGTAGGGGCATGTAATCTATGTTGAAAGCCTCATCTATGAATGAATGAAACAATCTTTGTGGCCTCCCATTGATAGAGATCTTGTAGCTCCCTCATGGACCTTGCAAGATGGAAATCATGAAGATAATCAATACACATCATAATATATATATATATAACATTAACATGAGCATAATCATAAAAGGCATAAGAATAAACATAAATAATGTGTCATCACTTAAAGGTCTCCAAATTTCTATGTAAAAATAGCCCGATCTTGTGTAGGAGGAACGATGTGCTAGCCTCTCCATGCTCATAAGTGTTGGCATGTTAGCTATTGACTATGATCAGGTAACATGGGTGGGAACTGAATCTCTCCACTCATGGGAAATTAGACCCTCCTCTACTGTATCACTACCCTCACTCATTAGCTATCCCTCATCCTCCTACTCCTCCTCAAATTCTAAGTCTACCTCCTTGTCATAATCCTCCCCTACCTCATCCGCACACAAGTCTGTAGACATGACCTTCTCACCTATCTCCTCCTCATCATCCCTATGATCTAGAAGAGGCCTAGCAAAGCCTATAGGTTGGTCCATAGGAAATACTAGATTTGGTCGTGCTATGGACCACCACTCCTCATATGCATCTATAACACCCATGTCATCAACGTCGGAGATTAGGGGTATATTGAGATCCTCATCATCTAAATCACTAGATAACCATCAACTATTGTGAGTCATCTCATATCTCCTACCCTACGGACACTACATAGTGCTCATCTATAAAAAAATTGTGCTACTAGTGGTACATGTACCTACCAAAATTATCTAATGACATGATCGTAGTAGAATGGTCTCACTACGTAGTCATGTCTCCCTAGTAAGAAATAATCCCTCTACATCCTCATCAACTGGTGGGTCTCATCTAGCCACTACGGTATCATCTAGTAAGGTCTCCAAATATATCCTCCTAACCAAGACAATTGAATCTGACTCTCTAGAATAGAAAATATCCATATGACCATGCTCATCTCAATGGATAATTAAAACACTGTGGGTATCCCAGAGCATCTAAAATAGGAAATCTTATCGGTCTAGTACATGTGATATGCCCCAAGCACCAAACCTATAGTAGTGTACAATAAACCATGTTGACCACCCCCTAGTAAGTGAACTATCCCAAATCATAATAGAGATGTGCCAGTATCCTATGACCCCATGGATAGATGGTTTTGTGCTACTCCATCTCTCATATCAAGTGCACTAGTCCCCCATCTAAGTGTACTCCCTAACCATCTGGGGCTCTTACTAATGCTACAATAAATATCACAACTTTCCTCAAGAGTGGAGATCATGTGTAGAGTGGCCACCTCATCTCAACACATCACCCCATGATCTCCTCCCAAATCAAACATCCAAGAAAATAATAGATATATTCTCTCATCTCCTGGTACGGTCAATTCTTTGCAAAATGAACGGTTTCACCAAGTGATAGTCATTTCAAAGGTAGGTAGATGAAAGGTTCAAGTATCAACATCCCACCTCTCTATTATTGCCATCAGCATGGCATCGTGGTATCTCATGGGAGGAATGAGATACACCCAATTTATACCTATCACCCATAATATGTCCTCCTTAAATAATGTTTTGACTAGGTCTCGTACGTGATAGAATAGCCTACCATTGATATTTTGTTGTGATTGAGGAGGAATATAATAAAAAAAGAAAAAATATCACCTTAAAGAATTCTAAAATCTTAAATCTATACATCAACAGTCAAAAAGTGCACTAAAGTTTCTCTAGGGTAATTTTCTAAGCATCCTAGACACTTTATTCCTTTTTTGGGACACTTCGTGAAAAAGTGGGACACTTGCAAAAAAGTGGGACACTATGAAAAAGTGGGATGCTTTGTGACTTATTTTTCTAGGGTCCTAAACCTATCTATAAATACGCAAAACATAAAATAAATGTATAAAAACAAAGCTAAGGTTGAAAAGAATCCACTTGTTGTATGTTGCAGATCACCCCACACCACCTCCTCCTATAGGCTCTCGAGTCTCAGAGGCATGTAAGGTCGCACGCTCACCATCATCAATCACTCTCCACTGTAATCAAACTACTTCACTTTTTACTCTTATGTACTTTAAAATTAGATTATTTACATATTAAGGTTAAAAGTTCTTTTTCATTCAAATTAGCATATTGGGGGCTAAAGAACTCCATTTTTTATAGTTTTTACTGTGTTGGATTCATAATTCCACCCCCAGTCTCATCAAATATCTATCATTATGTGGTATGCTACTTGGAAATGCCCTACGCTACAACTTATGAAAATTCAATGCAGTTAGACTACTACCTTGATTCTACCTCCATAAAGCAAGCAAAATAAAGGTGGGAATACATCTACCCTCGAATTTTATTTCTTGAAGAAGTTAGCCAAGAGGATTTTTGAATGACTAATGAAGTGATTTTGTAGGATGTGGTTCCTAACATTGTGGTTTTGTAGATAACTACAATGGGGACTTCATTCTCCATAATTGTCAAATGAACCCATATGAGTATCCTTTTATGAGATAAAGTTTACTATTTTAATTCCTTTAGCTTGCATATGCACTTAGTGTCATATGGGCACTAAAGTGGAGGCTAAATGTAGTGTACAAAATTATACTCCCTTCTTGGAGATAGTACAATTTCACACTTAGTTTGGACCTATTTTAGTACCCTTGAATTCATGACCCCTTAAATCATCATTAATAGGCTCCTAAGACTATTTATTTTGGATCCCAAGGCTTGTTTCAATTGAAATTCTAACAAAATCAACAAATGCATTCAATTTTCTAACACCTCAACATTTTCTCACCTCGAAAAAATAGGGTAGGACTCATATATCACCTTGGGTGTATGAATCATCCCACCTTGGGCATATGAGTCCCATTTGGCCCCTTTTTATGGTTTGATAAGGAAATTAAGGTTTTTCATTCAAATTTTTGGCAAATTTCAGAATTTAGGATCTAATAAATGGTAAATTAGATGAGATTCCTATAAAAACTAAGGTTTTGAATCATTATTAAGGTGAAGAAACCTATATTTTTCAACAAAGAGAGTCTCACCTAGATTTAGAGCATTCAAGAGAAAGGAGCAAGTGAAGTTGAATCCTTGGAGTAGCATAATAGTGTTTTTGCAGGTCTTCAAGCTTGCTTTCATTACAAGATCAAGCATTATCAAGGATTGATGATGGATTCCTATGGAGCATCATGATGGATTCTAGGTTGGGGAGATTCAACTAGCCATTGAACGAAGGCTAATGATTTGTTTCCTAAGTGATTCCATCTTCCATTATCATTCTACTTTTTGCTTAAAGGAAGGTACATGCATTAATATGGCTTATTAAGGTGATTAGAGATATCCCAAAGTGAGTCATCATCTTTATGTTTTATTCATGTATCCTATTCTAGCACATTAGAGTAAGGTTTATTGCACTCTAGATATCTTAATCTTAGATGCACTTAATATTAGGGGTTTCATGTAGGAGATGACAACTCCTTCCCAAGATCCTCAACCTTGGAAAAAACAAACCACCCTCACACATACCTGAGAGAAACACAAGGACTATTATAAAAAATATCCAAGATGATATTCAAAAAATTGAAATGGTAAAATGCATAGTGTCCAAGCCTTTTAAAGGTGTGAGAAATGACATGGGTGAAAAA
This sequence comes from Sequoiadendron giganteum, assembly GCA_007115665.2. Classification (NCBI taxonomy): domain Eukaryota; kingdom Viridiplantae; phylum Streptophyta; class Pinopsida; order Cupressales; family Cupressaceae; genus Sequoiadendron; species Sequoiadendron giganteum. The sequence continues at coordinate 564,399,979 of CM021105.1, read as the reverse complement.
ATACTCGATACGAGAAAACTGCCTAAGTAATTATCCCTAAGTTAAAAACTTAACACTAACACCCCCCCTTAAGTACAAACTTAGGGGGATTATTATGCAAAATAAAATGCAAATGGGTCCTTGCTACAAGGCCATGTTAGGTACCCATGCAAAAATTCTATGCAATGCATATCTCACAATCAAAGAGAAGGAGGAAAACCCTATGGGAGAAAAATTCTCTCAAAAAGAGAGAAAAAAAAAGAGATGAAAAAGTGAAAGGAGGACTTCACAAGAAACCCCAAGGAAAACTCCTATCACTGATCTTAGCAAATTACAAAAGGAGAGAAACTATGTATCCCCCCATATAAAATAGTAGAAATGTTGAAGATATCCCCCATGATGAAGAAATTCCTATGCTAATCCTGGAAGTCGAAAAGATATCCCTCCTATCACTGATCTTAGAAAAATACAAAAGGAGAGAAACTATGTATCCCCCCATATAAAATAGTAGAAATGTTGAAGATATCCCCCGTGATGAAGAAGTTCCTATGCTAATCCTGGAAGTTGAAAAGATATCCCATGTCTAAAAACAACATGCCTCCCTTTAGGTAGAAATAACCACTAATACAAGAGAAGTTTGAGGAACCAAATTTCACATCATGATAAGGGGGATCAACAAGACCATGTGGAAACTCTGAAGTAAAAATATCCAAAGACATAAATGGTGTGAAAATAGTGCTGATACTATCATAAAAAATAAGGGATATACCCTCAAATGCATCATCCAAATCAAAAATGTGATATTTACAAAATAAATCCACAAGACTTGTCAAGTGACTATCCCACAAAAATGATTTGAAGGATAAAAAAAATCCTATTGTGCTAAAGAACCAACCTCTGAAGCAACATAAGACATGAATCAACATAGGTTTGAAGAACTCCAAAGTTCTAAAAACCAATCTCTCTTGAGGAATTTCTATCAACACTAGTGAGAGGGGTGTGAGGCTCATAATCATCATAATCAACAAAATGAGAAAAGGCATAGCGATGAGACTCATGATAAGATTCACCAACAAAAATGAATTTTCCAATATCAACCTCTATAATGAAAATAGAATCTGTAGTAAACTCTACAGTCTTAGGTACCTCACCATGAGTAATCTGATAGATGGAAAGTAGATTTGTGTGCAAATTAGGAATACATAGTACATCTCTAAAAGAACTATCACCAAACTCAAAATTTCCTATCCCCACAACATCCAAAAACTTACCATCTCCCAATAAAATCTTAGAAGTATCACTAGGTTGAAGACCCAAAAAAGGACGGGGAGTAAAACCCATGTGGTGAGATGCCCCTAAATCAAAAAACCTTTTATCATGACCAAAATGAACTGTAGAAGTTACCAATGCATGTCGTTTGAGTTTATCTTCTTTACCTTTCATTCCATTTATAAATATTGCATTCCCTGACTGTGTAGGTTTTGATGAAGGTGAACGTGATGTAGATAGAGAGGTTGTAGAAGGAGCCATAGATGATGGAAGTGGAATATTGTTATTCTAAAGAAGATGTGAAAGCTCATCAATCTTCTTCATATAAAAGTGGTGTTCATCATGACCTTTCTTCTTGAAATACACAAAAATAAACTTCTCCTTCTTGCAACATTGAATTTGTAGGCTACTCATCATTTCTTTGTCTAGGTTCTCGAAAAACATGGTAACCAATTACTTCTCAGGTATCTAACAAAGGAACTTTCTAACAAACCCTTGCCATCTCTGGTAAAATGAATTAAGTGCTTCCCCTTCTTCTTGTTTGGTTGTGATTAATTTTTCAAGGGTGACATCATTTTTTATGTTGAAAGACAAGTTGTTAATGAATTTATCGACCAGTTCACCCCATGTTTTGATCCCTAGAGGGAGATGTGCAAACCAATCTATAGCCAGCCATGTGAGGCTTCAAGGGAATAGTCTCATCAAATAGGTAGGATCATATGAGACTTTCATACATGATGTGTTAAATTATTGAATGTGCTTTAATGGATCCCCTGTCCCTTTATACCTAGGCAAAGGTGGTGTTGTGAAGTGAGGGGGAAAGGGTGGCATGTATAGATTTTAATCGAATGGAAAGGGGCACAATTCCTGCATGGAATAAGTCTTCATGTTGGTCCCCAATTGCATATTTATCATTTGTTTTTGAGGGTCTGTAATTGTTTTATCAAGGTGTCTACAATTGAGGGTGTCATATTGGTTTGATTTGGTATCATGCTATTTGGGTCATATGTTGATTTCAGGTTGAAATTTGGAAGTGTGGGACCTTGTTGGTATTGATGTGTAAATATTGGATTGGAATTGGTTTGATTTGGAGTGGAATTAGTATTTGTACCAAAAGTCATATTGTTTTTAGATTGGGGTGTAGGCCCTTGATTGGTTTTTTGGATTTGGAATGAAGGACCTTGGTTGGTGTTAAGTGTAGAACCTTGTATTATATTTTGAAAGGAAGTTGTGGGTCCTTGATTCATATTTTGATAAGATGGGATAGGTCCTCGATTTGATGAAGTAGGTCCTTGGTTGGAAAATGATGGTGTCGGTCCTTCATTGAAGGATGGTGTAGGGCCTTGATCAAATGATGGGGTAGGTCCTTGATTGAATGATGGTGGAGGTCCTTGATTGAATGATGGTGGAGGTCCTTCATTTAATGATGGTGGAGGTCCTTGGTTTATGTTTCGTCTTGGTATTCTTCATGGGATAATATGGATCATCCTTGATTTATTTGGTGGATTTTGATTTTGGCTTGGTGGAAGAATATTTTGAGTTTGGAATATAGAACCTTGATTGATATTGTGGAGTGTGGATGTAGGAACTTGAGATGTGGAACTTTTTGTGTACTTTTTGCACACACACCCCACTAAAAGTAGGGACCCTCTTTTTCTCTCTTTTTGCTTGTTTGGGCATGTGATTTTTTGTTTTCCTTGCTTGCTGGAATGGTCCATCCATGATTCATATTGAAAACCTTAAGTTTTGGACTTATTCTAGGTTTTTCACTTCTCTCGAGAAAATCCACTCCTGGTGAAATTCCTCGGTTTCCTTTCGAAACGCGATGACAACTACTTTCATTGAAATTATGGAGATTCTGGTCCTTCACAGAATTTCGTCGGGACCGGATTTCTCTGAATGTTCATCACTATGTCGAATTCCCAGATTTTGGTTTCACCCATCTTGACTACATTAATTGTGTGATTTCTGTGGTGGGTATTAAGTCAAGTTTTGGAAGTTTTGTGTCATTAAGGTATTCAGTGTGCTATTGTCAGATTGTGCAATTGGGATTGCAGTCGATTGTTGCATTTGGGTTTCCTGGTGGTTGTTTACATTCAGGTCGCACCTTGAGGTTTCTTGCTAGCTTCTGCTACATCATTTTCTCCTACCCTCGTGGTATGTACATGACGATTTCTCTCTTTTGATGATTGAAATGAATTACTTTATGATTTGTGCGTACATCTTGTGAGTCAAAATGTTGGTATGGTCGGGTTTTGTGTTTGATGCTTGGGTTTCTGGTTTTTGTTTGGTGCCCCTTCATGTTGTCTACATTGTCATGCTTTTTCTTGTTGAATGTCCGTGCTTCTTTGGAATTTTGGGTGTGCCTAGGGTTAGAGTTCCTGCCTATTTTGGCTTTATGTATTTCAAAGCTAAGGGTTTTCCCATTTTGTTCGAATGCCGATTCTAAACGAGTCTCTGAGCTTTCATTTTGATTTCATCACGAGATGGCTCACTTGTGTGGGTCAGGACGGGCCTTCTATAAACCCTTGCAAACAAATGAGTTGAGCTCGAGCTTATCCTACGCTCCCATGGTAGAATTTTAAGGTTTTCTACCTTGGGCATCACCAATCCCTCTTGAGTTGCCTTAGGGTGAGTTCATATTCCAATATGATCTATAGGATGTTTAAATCGATTTAGTTTCAGGCTTCATATCCTCAATTTTTTTATCATTCGATCAAGTTGGATGAGGTCGAGAGAAAATGAAGGTATTCAGATTTTTAGAGTCTTCGTGAAATTCGTTATCTATTGGAATTCCCTGACTTCCTATTTTCTCTTTGTTTTCTCAAAATGTGTTGTGATTCGGATTTCTTCCCATGTCGTAGATTTCTGCTACCTCTGGATTTCCCCGGTTTTTCCATTGCCTTTTCATTTTCCTAAAACCGGGCTTAAATTGTGAGAATTGCATTAGTTTCATTGGAATTCATGCCTTCGATATTTTCCCAAAATTTCTTGGTCCCTTCATTTTCTCGAAGTTTTTGGATTATTGCTATTCCTGTGGATTTCCGTCCTTGACAAATTTTCCCGAGATTTTATTGAAAATGAAGAATTGAAAGAATATATGAGTTTGGTTAATGATTATGCATTTGATGATCGACTTGGGCTTATTTTGAAGATGCTTCATGTTTTTCCTTGGTTAATATTAGTTAATTGAATGATTAATGGATGCTTGTGTGCTTGTTTCGCTAAAATCTACCTACTTGGTAATTTCCTAAAATTCCTCTCTGGTCTGGATTCTATGGAAGGGCTAAAAACCCAACCTTTGGGATGATTAATTTTTATGAGGTTTTGAGCATTTTGCTTATAATGGGACTTGTATTGAAGATGAACTTATCTTTTTGATTGATTAATTTGTGTTATGTTTGATCTTTACTATGGTTTTTGTCGAATGCAAGTTGAATCAGGTAAGGCAATGACAAGTGGAACCAAGGGTAAGGTAGTGGATCTAGGTGCAGAGGGGTCTTCTATTTCTGAGGTAGAAAGGATCAAGATGGATATCAAGAGCCAAATTATAGAGAGCAAGGTGTCCTCCATCTGGTTGGGGGTTACTGATACAAATGTTGGATTGTGGGAGTATGAGGAGTTCAAGGCAAGAATGGCAACAAAAAATCTCTCCCTATTGGCCAGAAGGACATTGGAATTAGGATTGGCACATGTAGATGGATTTACTCCTATAGTACAGTGTAATGAGCTGGTGCTAGAATGTGCACGACACTATGACAGAGGTATACAAAGGATAGTTGGTCCCCAAGGGAGGATTGTGGAAACTTTGAATCCTCTGTCTATAGTCCAGACCTTTGACATGCCTGATAGGTCTCATGTGGTGGTTTTTGACATGGATGTGGCAAATAAGTTCTACGAGGAGGATACCATCAAATCCTAATAGATCATTAATTCCTGGTTGGAAAAACCTAAGTCCTACTTCTCCAAGCTGCCCAAGCAAATGGTCAGACTCAAATTTGAGTATAATGATGTTATCACCCTTCTCAGTAGAGTGGTAGGATTGAAGAGTGTAGGAATCTTCGATAATTGGATGCTCCATGTTATTGCTAGGATAGAACAGGGTATAGAATACCACTGGACAGGTAGAATAAGTGCCATGATTCATGAACAAATGTGCAATGTCCTATAGACCAAGAGTTTCACAATGATCACTTACTTGTTCTATACTTTGGCTAGGTTCCACCCATACAAGGGATTGAGCACAAGGGGCATCTTTGCACAGGATGTAATTTATGAATTTTACCCATAGCTACACCTGGGTAACTCAAGCTACAAAAGGGTGAATGATGCATTCACCATGTACATCACTAGGTTGCTCCAAGGTGAAGAGCATGTCCAGATTTTAGATAAAGCCAAGGAATTGATCAAAAGTTTTGGTGCTTGGTTTATCTAGTTCCCCACCTTTTCATACATGAGAATTGATGGTTGTTAGAGGGCTCCGTACAGACTCCTAAGGTACCCTACAGATCATGTTGTACTCTTGGAGGTCACAAGATAGATATGTGACTTTGATGTAATTGTGAAAAGGGATAAGCACAAGACATGATTTGGTAGTGACTTTCCTTTGAGGATAGGCACTATTGAGGAATGCCCTTCTATCAACTCTGCCCATGCTTCTAAGGAATAGATGAGAACTCTTGGTATTTCCTTCCATTCCAAGAGATCTAGGTTTGATATCACTGGTGAAGCATAGAAGAAGGACAACAAAGAATATAATCACAAGGATGACCTAGAGGACTACCTGGCCAATGTAGGTGATGAATTTAGGGTCAGAAAGAAGAAGTTTTCCAGGTTACCAGTCAGCTTGGTTTAGTTGTACAACATAAGGGTTGTTCTTGATCAAGTTGAGGAGGATGAAAATTTAATCCAGGGCCATAACTTTTAGGCTATGAAGGATAAACTGATTAAAGAGGTTGATTGGCTAGAGGAAAAGAAAATAGAGATGGAACAAGTTATGACTCTGGTAATCAAGTATACCAAGATCTAGATAAAGCATAGAATGTTGGAGTTGGAAAGTGGGTGTGAAATGCACCTATGATCTCATGGGAGACATGGAGCCTCACTCTACATCTGAGGAATCACCTGAATAGGATCCTAAAGGCAAAACCAAGGTGGGCTCTCCTTTCAAAATTAAGATTAAGGATGTTCAGGTGGAGGAGGTAGGAGAAGTAGAGAAACAAAGAAATCCAATAGCCAAGAAAAGGAAACATGTCTCGAGGAGGAAGAAGGTTGAAGGAGGTGAGAAAGAAAAAGAAGAGATCAGTGTTCCATCACCAAAGAGAAGGATAATTGTGAGGTTGTCACAAAAGGAGAAATGAACTTCTAAGGCAAATGAAAAGGTTGAAACACCTGTAGTAGAAGTAAAGAGCTCAGGAGAAAAGACACAAGTAGACACCAGGAGATCTGGGAATCCTTCTCCCAAGGATGTTGCAACAAAAAGAAATGCTCCCATGACTGCTCCTACCATCGAGCATGAGGACATCCCTCCTCTTCATGAGACCAGAAATATGCTAGATGAACCAAAAGATGTTGAATATCCTAAGGACCTTGGAGAAGAAGAATACCAGAAAGGTGATCTCTACAATGCTAAGGTAGATATAGATAAGGTTATCTAGTCTCCCCTGGTAGCTAGTGAGGATTCACCTATAGGAGGTGAAGAGGATAGACCTTCTCCTGAGAAGGAAGTGCCAGCTAGGACTCCATCACCAGTGCATGAGAAGGAGGAGAAAAGTAAGGAAAAAGAGGATACAACTGAGAAGACTCCTGAGAAGCCAAGTATGGAGGAGAGTATTCCCAGTGTTCAACATAAAGAAGATGGATAGGATAAAGTACAATCAGAGTCCACTATTTTGGGCTGGTTGGATAAAGAATTAAAGAGAAAATAGATTGTGGTAGATGAAACTCCTCCCAATTGGGATGAACTATTAGCAAATATTTGCAAGAGTTGATGAAACCCTTGCAATCCATCTGTGCTTCCTCATTTATTGCAAGATTCTTACCTCAAGAGGCCATATCAGAGTTGGAAATAATGAGGAACACCACACATGCTATAGCCAGTTGGTTGCAGGGAGTGTAAACCATGGGAGATGATGCTATCAAGGACATCCTTTTGATTGGAGGAGATACAATGAGGTCCTTAGATTGGCTGAAGAATGTGCTGGCTCAGGATAGGGATGTTAGAAACCAAGATTACCTGCATGCAATCACCTGTCACATGCAAAAGACATGTAGAACCAAAGAAGATGTTCTGTAAACCTCAAATTAAAAATGCATTATTGAGAATCAATTATTACAAAAAGATCAATCCTTATGAAGGAGATCAAGAAACTCTAAAAGGGAAACCCTAAATGAAACCCTAGTGTGCAAACTTAAAAATTAATCAATTATTAATGTGCCTAAGTTTAGCTTAAGAAACTAAAGGAATAAGTGACTTGATTAATTAACCAGTATGATATAATTAATTAAGTATAATAAATTATTACTCTAACACCCCCCCTAAGATGAACTTAGGAAGAAGCTAAAACACTAGAAGAAGATGCATGCAAGCAAGGATGGGTCCTGACAACAAAGGCCTGATTAGGTACCCATTTACAAATGCAAGAAAGAGGTAGAGAAAGAAAAACTAGTTGGAAAAAACCCCCTACAATGAGATGACATGCTGCAAAGAAGCACTGTAGAGTAACACTGGAACCGTAATATAGCAAGCAAGGAAAGATACTTCTGTCTAGAAGAAACCATATTAGAATCATAATGATGCAACAACAGACCCGATGCCATAGAACACTTGAAAACTCCAAATGGGAACAACCCTAAAATCTATGAAGTAGCAGTTGATTATTGAATGAATGTGATAATGAAATGAAGTGCAAAGATTGAAGGTGCACTCTCCCAACTACTAGAACATCAAAGTAATATCCAAAACACCCATCAGGCCAAATCCAGATTAATGATAAAATTGGGATAGATACATAAAAAATTGCATGGATAGCAACATAGAGCTCCTCAATACCTTTCCAACGCTGTAAAGATAGAAAAAATTGGAGATCATGGCAAAAAGTTATGAGCTCGGAAGCATAAAATAAAAATATGACTTGAAACAGAAATAAATGTAGATAAATAGAAAAATACTATCAAATAAACTACACCACAAGAAAGTGCTTAGAACCAGCTTTCCGGTGATATCTTGTTTGCCCGATTTCGATACCGTATACCCAAGTTATGCCAAAAAGAAAACAATTGCTCTTTTAGGCAAATCAGGGCTAGGAGGGGGCAAAGAGGTCATACGGTCGCTGACATCAGCACTTATCGAGCATAAATTTGATGGCCATCTAGATGTTGCCACAAAAATTCAGCCCCCCTACAAAATAATTTGGGCCCCTATTCACCCATGTGACCAAAGGCATTGGGCAGGGAGCTGGGGCAGAGCCCATGGTGCTCCAAAGGACCAGCTACTACAAAGAAAAAGCCCTCAGGGGCTGGCGGAGAGCCCCCAATTGTCCATATGATTGGGGTAGAGCTACTGAGGGGCTTGGCGGGGCTGGGTAGAGCCGGAGGCACTACATGGTGTAGCCACCAGTGGCGGTGGTGGGCCGACGGCCTCTTGGTGGCCACCTGGCGACAAAACCCTTTAGAACTAGCCATGCAAAACTCCTAAAATTTTTCCACAATTTTCAAGATTTATTTACTTCATGAAGCATACTGGGGAGGCTGTACGGGAGGCCTCCCTAGCAAAAATATTTTGCCTCAAGAGCCAACCTCTCCAAAATTGACTATTTGACAGGTGTTTCTAGGGTTTTTGGGTGCTCTGAACGCGATGGCGAGATCCGTTTGGTCCAAAAATGCAAAAAAAAATTGGCTACCCCTAGATCTTGCAAAAAGGATGCTTGTGAAAACCCTTGCACTTGAAACTCACTGAAAGGCCATATCTTCAAATTACGAATAGGTAGCTGTAGGTCTAGAGCTCTAATACCATGTTAGAAACCAAGATCACCTGCATGCAATCACCTATCACATGCAAAAGACATGTAGAACCAAAGAAGATGTTTTGTAAACCTCAAAGTAAAAATGTGTTATTGAGAATCAATTATTACAAAGAGATCCATCCTTATGAAGGAGATCAAGAAACCCTAAAAGGGAAACCCTAAATGAAACCCTAGTGTGCACACATAATAATTAATCAATTATTAATGTGCCTAAGTTTAGCTTAAGCAACTAAAGGAATAAGTGACTTAATTAATTAATGAGTATGATATAATTAATTAAGTATAATAACCTATTACTCTAACAAGGGAAGATGTAGATATCCTGCTGCAAAAGACAAAGACTATCGAGGAATACACTGAGGATCAATTGATAAAGGATGTAATTCTTCCTTCCTCAAGAATTGCAGAGCCTTGGGAATGGTTTGAAATCTTGCAGATGAGGCAGAAGGCCTTGAAGAAGATATATAAATAAGGAAGGTAGATTGAAGACACTTTGACTGAAATCTACAATAGGTGTATTTGTTTTTTTGAAGTGATGACAGGGAGAAAGAAATTTGCGCCCAAGCATATTAATGTGGAGTAGTTGAGAAAATGGTGGCGAGATGTATATTCTCCAGTCAATGAAGGCCCTATCACTGAACATCAGTTGGATGATACATCAACTTACATTGCAGTTATTGATAGGTATCAAACAAATAAGGTGGATTGTGATAATATAGTGAGGCAGTCAAGCGATGATATCAATTGCCTTGAGAGGAGAGTTAGGGTTTTTCCTATGCCACCTATTGGCAACTTGGATAGGGTATTGTTGTTGGTGCAGGATGAGGTGGAGTGTGCTAAGGACAAAGGGGGAAGTAGTTAATGTAATGCTACATCAAAATTTGTGCTTCCCCATTATTTTCTCCTCTTCTTTCACATGCATTGGACCGAGTTTTGTTGGAGACCCCTAGCCAACTTGGATGAAATTGGTGGATATTGCAGATTTCATATTTTTTGAATTTCTCTTGGCTAACCTGTTGTGTGGCTGTTTATTATTGTAAATCCTAATTGGGCCGACATATTTTGGGGGGTTTCTATAAGTTTGGTATTATGCCTCATTTGTAAGGGGTTAAGTTAGATGAATTTTACATTAGAGCGAATTGTAAGAGCAAGGATTAGAGGTAGAGTTTAGTTTATCTTTTCAAGCAAGTGTTGTAATAGAATATTGGAATTGTTGCTACTTTGGATGCTTTAATACAAGTAGAGACATTGTGATTTGGTGCCTTTCTTGTGTTGAGTTTTATCTAGCATGGTTCTTGATGTTCTATCTTTAAACTTGCTTAAGTTTATTCCATGTTAGATGATTTGATGATGTTTAGGGTTTTATGCTTGAAGTGTTTGTAGCAATCCCTAGTCCATAATTTTTGCAGTTAGTTGATTGTTAGTTTCTTTACAAAGTTACCTTGGACTTAAAATTGTGCTTAGTTCAATTATGAGTGCTTATTCATTTCAATTTCAATAGGGTTGTCTTGAATGAATATTCATAGTCTGAAAAATCTTAAACACCTTAGAAGATTCCACTATTTCTATAAGATTACAGATTTATCTGAGTTGGACAAGAATCAGTTTATGAGGGATTGGTCCATTTCTAGCATTTCATCTTTTGCATTATTAATCTTAGAGTTAGAATTAGTCTTAGAAATCTCTTTGAATCCCTTATCTTTTGTTATTTATTTCATTATCTGGGATAGTTTTAGGTTTTGAAGTATCAATATATTGCTATATCTGAAACCTCTAACTCTCCCATCAAGAAACTAAACTCTGACTCTACCTCAGCCAACAATCTCCAATGTTGAATCACTCGTCGAGTACACCTTTCCACCATCATACTTCTCATACTTGGTGAACCATTCTCTATGAGACATCATGTGAAACGATGCACCCAAGTCAACTAGCTAGACATCATCTGATACCTAAGTTACCAAGGCTGCACTAAAGGTATCTACATCATTCTGAGAAGAGTCATAGTCTGAAGAGTTACTCTTCTTCTTCTTCTCCTTACAATCCTTTCAGATATGACCAGACTACCCACAATTCCAGCATTTCACCTTGGACTTTTTACCAAGTGACTTTGATCTCTCTACATATTTAGATTTGAACTTCTTCTCCTTCTTCTTTCCTTTCTCCTTTGATCTACCTCAAACAACAAGGGCCTCTTTGGCCATCTCAGAAGACTTCCTCCGTATCTCTTCAGACAACAGTGAAGCAACCACATCTTCCATCTTGAAAAAAGTAGTCATACTTCCAATAGCCATCACTAGATGATCCAAAGTGTCAGGTATCGAACATAATAGGAGCATGCAACGATCCTCCTCCTCAATCTTTACATCCACAGATGCCAACCTAGCAATACTCATATTAAATGAGTTCGGATAGTTTGTAATAGATGCACCTTCTTCCATATTCAAGGAGTACAACTTTTTTCTCATGAATAACTTGTTTACCAGAGGCTTTCCCTGATAAATATCACCAAGCTTCTTCCATAACAAAGATGCAGACTTCTCCTCATGGACATTCAAGAGTACAAATCAGCCAGACAAAGTCTTATCAGACCTCTTGCTTTTATATCTGTGAGGTCCCATTGTTCTTGCTTCATACCTTATGGCATAGTTCTAGACACTGCTCCCCTAGAGGTCTCTATCCACAAACAATTCTTCCATTTTAAGTTTCCACAACTCAAAGTTGTCACCATTGAATTTATCAATATCAACTCTTCTTGATGTACTCACCATCTTGGATAGAACTAGGTTCTAACTTTGCAAGACTCCCACTAGAACAGTATTAGCACAAAAAACCAGCCCTCCTAACAAGGATAACACAAGTGGCCAAGCTCTGATACCACTTGTAAGGAAACAAAGAGGTGCAGAAACACTTTCCTAATGCTAAAACCACAGAGGAGACATGAAGAGACCTTTTTTAAAACATTAAAACACTTAAGATGAACACATGCAAGGTAACAAAAGTAATAGAAATAAAATAATTTTAGAGATAACACCAGATTTATGTGGGAAAACCCTTTCGAGAGAAAACTCACCACACCAAGAGAGAAACACTTTGTATTACAGTAAGAAAAAGATTAGATACAAAGTTACAACCTTCACTCTCTTATAGTTAGCTCACAGCAGCACTAGAGTTTTCATGCACTTACTATTACAATCCTATTTCGGCATACAACGAATACAAAACTCTACCGACCCCTTTTCTTAGTATTCTCTTACTTAACTTCTACAAATCTATGCATTGATTACTTGTCAAGATTGACTATTACTCGTCTCTTTACAACCACCAATTAGGGTGCATTAAATTTAGTTCTTCATAGACACACCAAATCTATCTCGGATCAAATCCACCTGCAAACCTGCATCGAGCCACCCCCACAGTAAATTTGTTGTAGAGAAAAAAAAAATTCGGGCTCTGCCAATTGCCAAAATTTGATCACAAGAGACTACATAATAAATCACTTTTCACCAATCCAGCTTCTGGCAATAAATGTTGTTTTAGAACAATGATGCAGAAACAGTTGATAATAATATGCCACATGTCATGTTGCCATTCGTTATGCCGCTTGACTGAGCAGTGAACGATCAACAGTCATTCGGCTCTGAAAACCCTTCGCCATCGCTAGTAGTTGCATTATAATCTGGGCCGACAATAATCCGCTATCGCATAAGCACCGACTGATAAAACTATCGAGTCCCACAAGCCATGTGTCTTCCACTTAGGAGGTTTCGAGGCATCTAGGAGGGAATCTCCAAGATTCCCATGAGACCACCCAGAATGAGCTTCTGAGACTGCCATGTGTCCACCACTCAGGCATTTCGCTTGGCCTACATGGAAGCCATTGGAGCTCCTTCGGGGAATCTCAAGTAGCATCCACTAATTTCCCCAAGGAACTCCTAAGGAACAAACAAGTGTCCATGGCCAAACAACCCTTCGCATAAAGTAGCTCGGGGCCCACCATTTGTTCGCTATGCTCACCACTTTGACAAGTAGCCACGCATCATGCACACAAGTGATTCTGCTCTGTGAAAAGGTAAATAATGGTACTTGCCTTTGGATGTCATGGAAAGAAGCCAACACCATCGGATGAAACTGAAAGCAGCCATTGATGCAAGACATCGACACATCAGTGAGACTTAGCATTTCCTCCTATCAGTGGTGACCAATCCATTGATAAAACCAAAGCCTTCAAATAAAATCATCAACTCCATGCCCATCAGCCCATCATTGTGACAACCCTCGGAGTCTCGCCGATCAAACTAAATATCAGCGACCGAAGGGTCAAGCTGACCAAATGAGAATTCCATGGTAAAGCAATAAGGCATAAATTCGCCAAGCCTTTCTTTGAGGTCCAAGTCAGTAGGTTGAGGCACATTTTCCAACAAGCTCCCACTTGACGAAGACTTACTGGCTTCCTCCAGACTTCTAATTCATTTATGATCATAGGCCCCAAGGGCCATTGAACTTGCACACCATTTGAACTTATCTGTGCTTACTAGCTTTTTCAATGCATCAACGACATTTTTTAGAGTATCCACTTTTTCTAAAGAAACCTTTCCATCCTCCACCATAAGTCTCACAAAGTGATATTGCACATCGATATGCTTCGTCCTGGCATGGAAACTTGGATTTTTTGCCAAAAAAATGGCACTTTGACTATCACTAGAAAATAGTGATCTACCCTGCATTAGAACCAATATCATAACATAAGCGGCTAAGCCAAACAACTTCTTTGCAGGCCTGTGTCGCTACCATGTATTTTTCCTCCATCTTGGAAAAATCGACTACAACCTGTCGCTTGGTCATCCAAATGATTGCACCACCATTTAACATGAAAGTATATCCACTGGTGGATCTTTTGTTGTTAATGTCCCCCACCCAATCAGAGTCCACATACCCACGAATGCTGAGAGTTCTCTATGATGCAACCAAATTTCCATGGTAACACAGAGCACATTCTGAGGTACCTCTCAGATATCTAAACACTCTCTTTATAGCATCCCAAAGCATCCTTCCTGGATTTCTCATAAATCGAATGAGTACTCCCATTGCTTGGGCAATGTCTGGTCTTCTACACCAATTACATACATTAAACTGCTGACAACACTTGCATAAGGCACTCTGGTCATGTCGTCCATCTTAGTAGCAGATTTTGGACAATCTTCAATAGATAGTTTTGTTCCCTGCATAATTGGAACAACTAGTTGCTTGCAATCACTCATATCAAATCTCTCCAGAACAGTTTTGATGTACTTACTTTGGCTGAACTAGAACTTTCTACCATTTTTGTCCCTAGTTATCTCCATCCCTAGAATATACCTTATTGCACCTAGATCTTTCATTTCAAACTTTGCAGACAGCTGAGATTTAAGATCAGAAATCATAGATTTATTATTTCCTATGAAAAGCATATCGTCCACGTACAGGGTAATAATAAGCACATGATCATTTTCAATTTTATAATACACACAATGATCAGATTTTGATCTCACAAATCCCATAGACAACACAAAGGTGTCAAACTTTTGGTACCACATTCTAGGAGACTCCTTCAAACCATACAAATAATTCTTTAATTTTTAGACCAGACTATCTTTACCTTTTTCAAAAAAGTGCTCAGGCTAGGACATGTAAATTTCTTCTTGCATCTCACCATGGAGAAAAGTTGTTTTCACATCCATCTACTTGATCTCTAAGTCATACGCGGCTACAAGTGACAGCAGAAATCTGATAGATGTCAGCTTAGCTACAGGGGAAAATATTTCTCCATAATCAATTCTCTCTACTAGGGAATACCCCTTTGCAACCAACCTTGCTTTATACTTCTCAGCACTACCCTCAAGACCAGTCTTCTTCTTAAATACCCATTTACAGCCAACAAACTTTCTTCCTTCAGGAAAAGGTACCAAATCCCAAGTTTCATTCTTTTCCAATCATTACATTTATGTATTCATGGCTTCCAACCAGGAATTTGCATCGGGCATATGAATTGCCCCTTTAACATTCCTGGGCTCCTCAGTGCTAGTAATTAAAGCGTAGGCATAGTTTCAATCCAAAATGGAGAAACTATACCTATCAGGTTGTTGTTTTTGACATGTAGACCTTCTCACTAGTTGAGATTGTGGTTCTTCATCTTCAGAACTCTCAGAGATGCTAGAGCTCTCCTCAGTTTTAGGTACACCATGCAGTTCTCCCTTTTCTAGAGTTTAAGCAATCTCAACTGCATCATTTTTCTTTTCTTTTTGATCTATCTCTAGTTGTGGATCAGTTGTAGAAGGTTTCATCTTACTAAATATTACACTTATACTATACAAAACCTTATGAGTATCAAGATTCCAAAGCTTGTATCCCTTCACACCAACACCATAGCCAATGAAGATACATTTAATAACTTTGTTATCCAACTTAGATCTTTTCTCATTTGGAACATATGTATATGCCTCACAGCCAAAAACCCAAACATGTCTCAGAGAGGGCTTCTTACCAAACCACACTTCCAAAGGTGTCTTATCAACAAGGGTAGAGCAAGAAGAATGATTTACTGGGTAACATGTTGTAGCCATAGCCTCAGCCTAGAACATCTGCTCTAGACCAATACTCCTCAACATACTCCTTGCCTTTTCCATCAGCATCCTATTCAACCTTTCAAAAACTCTATTCTGTTGTGGAGTATAAGGTGTAATTTTATGCCTTCTAATCCCATGGTCTTTACAGTATCTATCAAAATCTATAGAACAAAACTCACCACCATTATCCATCCTCAAACATTTTATTTTCCTTCCAGTGTAGTTCTCAACCAAGTTTTTAACTCTTTAAAATGACTGAACACTTCTGATTTACGTTTAAAGAAGTATATAAATGCCCTTCTCAAATAGTCATCGATAAAAGAAACATAATATCTAGACTTTGATAATGAAGGAAAATTCATTGGATCAAACACATTAGAATGAACATAGTTCAGTACACCAGAAGATTTATGAGAACTCGAAGAAAAGAAAACACGTTGTTTCTTTCAATAAATGTAGTGTTCACAAAAATCAAACTCAAGATTACAATCTATAAGCCCTTCAAAAATATTTTTATTTTTCAAGGTTTTTAAACCTTTCTCACCTATGTGACCAATTCTATGATGCCACAACATGGTCTTCTCTATTGGGAGTTTCACCTCCATCACATTTCCAACTAGAGAAGCATCTTCATCTTTCTCTACAAGAACATCTTTGCTTGACTTTATAGAGGCATTGTTGCATTGAACGGGATGTACATCCAACTTGTACAGAGTTTCGGTACGTACACCCTTAGCTAGCACCATTGCACCTCTAGCCATCTTACATCCTTTACTCGAGAAAGAAACTTCTACACTAGCATCATTTAGCTTACTGACAGAAAGTAAATTTTGATCCAAACATGGTAAATGCAGTATGCCACCAATTTATTTGACTCTCCTATCAGGAAACTGAATTTTGACTCTACCTCAACCAACAATCTCCAACGTTGAATCACTCACCAAGTACACCTTTCCACCATCATACTTCTCATACTTGGTGAACCATTCTCTATGAGACGTCATGTGAAAGGATGCACCCGAGTCAACTAGCTAGACATCATTTGATACCTGAGTTGCCAAGGCTGCAATGAAGGCATCTAAATCACTCTGAGAAGAGTCATAGTCTGAAGAGTTACTCTTCTTTTTCTTCTTCTCCTTACAATCCTTTCGGATATGACCAGACTACCCACAATTCTAGCATTTCACCTTGGAATTTTTACCAAGAGACTTCGATCTCCATACAGATTTAGATTTGGACTTCTTGTCCTTCTTCTTGCCTTTCTCCTTCTATCTACCTCGAACAACAAGGGGCCATTTGGCAATTTCAGAAGAGTTCCTCCACATCTCTTCAGACAACAAAAAAGCAACCACATCTTCCATCTTGAAAGTAGTAGTTGTACTTCCAATAGCCATCACCAGATGATCCCAACTGTCAGGTAATGAACATAACAGGAGCATGCAACGATTCTCCTCCTTAATATTTACACCCATAGATGCCAACTGTGCAACACTCATATTAAAAGATTTTAGATGGTCTGTAACAGATGCACCTTCTTCCATATTCAAGGAGTACAACTTCTTTCTCAAGAATAACTTTTCACTAGAGACTTTCCCTGATAAATATCACCAAGCTTCCTCCATAATGAAACTGCAAACTTCTCCTCATGGACATTCAGGAGTACAAAATCAGCCAGACAAAGTCTTATCAGACCTCTCACTTTTCTATCTGTGAGGTCGCATTCTTCTTGCTTCATACCTTGTGGCATAGTTCCAAACACTGCTACCCAGAGGTCTCTATCCACTAACAGGTCTTCCACTTTGAGTTTCCACAACTCAAAGTTGCTGCCATTGAATTTCTCAATATCAACTCTTCCTGATGTACTCGCCATCTTAGACAAAACTAGGTTCTAACTTTGCGAGACTCCCACTAGAACAATATTAGCACAAAAAACCAACCCTACTAACAAGGATAACACAACTGGCCAGGATCTAATACCACTTGTTAGGAAAAGCAGAGGTGCAAAAATGCTTGCCTAATGCTAAAACCATAGAGGAGACGTGCAAAGACTAGTTTTAAAACATTAAAACACTTAAGATGAACACATGCAGGGTAACAAGAGTAACAAAAAAAAATGATTTAAGAGATAACACCAAATTTACGTGGGAAAACCCTTTCGGGAAAAAACCCACCACTCAAAGAGAGAAACACTTTGTATTATAGTAAGCAAAAGATTACACACAAAGTTACAACCCTCACTCTATGATAGTTAGCTCACACCAGAACTAAATTTTTCATGCACTCACTATTACAATGCTATTTTGGTATACAAAAAATACAAAACTCTACCGACCCCTCTTCTCATTATTCTCTTGCTCAACTTCTACAAATTTATACATTGATTACTTGTCAAGACCGACTATTTCCCGTCTTTTTACCACCACCAATTAGGGTGCATTAAATTCATTTCTTCATAGACATGCCAAATTAATCTCGAATCTTATCCACCTGCAAACCTACATTGAGCCACCCCCGCAATAAATTCATTGCAGAGAAAAAACAATTCGGGCTTTGCCAATCACCAAAATCCGATCACAATAATAAATCACTTTTCATGAATCCAGCTTCCAGCAATAAATGTTGTTTTGCAACAATGATGCAAAAACAACCAATGAGAAAACTCCACGTGTCACATTTCTATTCATTTTACCGCTTGACCAAGCAGTGAATGGTCAACAGTCATTAGGCTCCAGAAAACCCTTCACCATCGCTAGTAGTTGCATCACAATCCAGGCCAGGAATAATTCGCTATCGCCTAAGCACCGATCGCCAGAACTATCGGGTCCCACAAGCCATGTGTCTACCGCTCATGAGGTTTCAAGGCATCCAGGAGGGAATCTCCAAGATTCCCATGAGCCCACCTAGAACGTTCTTCCGAGACTACCACGTGTCCATCGCTCAAGCATTCTGCTTGGCCTACATGGAAGCTGTTGGAGATCCTTCAGGGAATCTCAAGCAGCATCCGCTAGATTCCCTAGGGAACTCCCAAGGCACAGAAAAGTGTCCACGACCAGATAGCCCTTCACATAAAGTAGCTCGAGGCCCACCATTTGTTCGCTATGCTCACCACTTTGGCAAGCCACCACGCGTCATGCACATAGGTGATTCCATTTGGCAAAAAGGTAAACAACGATACTTGCCTTTGGATGCCACGGGTAGAAGCCAAAACCATCAAATGAAACTGATTGTAGTCATTGATGCAAGACATCGGCACATCAGTGAGACTTAGCATTTCCTCCCGCCGATTGGCAACCAATCCATTGATAAAGTCGAAGCCTTCAAATAAAACCGCCAACTCCACGCCCATCGGCCCATCATTGTGACAACCCCTAGAGTCTCACTAATCAAACTAAGTCTCAATGACCAAAGGGTCAAGTTGACCAAATGAGAACTCCACGGTAAAGCAATAAGGCATAAATTCACCAAGCATTTCTTTGAGGTCCAAGTTGGTAAGTTGAGGCACATTTTCCAATAATTGAAAGAAAAGTCTAATTTCAACAAGCACAATTCCTATGGTTGGCAAGGACAATATTTGTCAGATCCCACTTGGAATAATCCAGTTGTGCTTACTCTTAGTGGATGACTTAGAAACTTGGCCACACTGGCTCCCCCAACATGGCACTCACTTCTCGAGTCAACCAAGCTTTGAGTTCTCATGAATCTCCCATGATGAACTGTTCATCTCTACTAAGAGCCACAAGAATGTGGGATGACATGAGAGGTGTTCCCTCCTGTACCGACAAATAGAAGATTTTTGGAAACTACAAATGGGCTCACATGTCTAGTAAGTGCATTTGTTATAGCAACGAGTGAGAATGTGTTATGCCAAGTGAATCCCCATAAACCGTGTAGAGCATAACCTCAACAGGTTAGGAATCCTCCTTATTGGAGCTAATCTTGCTGCATGTATAACAATCAGGAAGCACATTTATTTATAGTGGTTGGAAAAGCTTGGCTTTAGCCTGTTACCACTTTGGATCATTCCCTTGGGGTGAGTACATTTTACTACCAAGGCAGGCCCTTCTAAAAGATAAACGCATTCAAAGATGATGGGTCTGGTATCTAATCACTAAGTTCACAAAAGGTGAGAGCATACTTCCTACCATCTCAAGCATAACAAACAATGTTCATTCATCCCCTAGTTAAATCTATATGACAGAAGACAATTATTCATTTTAAAGCACCAATTGAAAATGTTTTCTAGTCTAAAAAGAAGACAATCGGTTTTAGAAAATTAAGTCTTCAAGAAGCATCTTGCACCAATGTCATTAGTAGTTTTGATTTTCAATCGTTGGAAAACGTGTGTTTATGTTTTCACTTTTCAAATCTCTGGCATGTGAACCTGGAAAGAGATAATCAATGATTAGCCACATAATCATCAATTAAATTATGAAGGAAAAAAAAATCTAAATTAAAAACTAATCTAAAATTAGAAACTAATCTAAAATGAAAAAATAATCTTAATTAAAAAAAATAATCTAAATTAAAACTAAGCTAAAATTAGAAACTAATCTAGATTAAAAATTAATCTAAAATTAGAAATTAATTAAAAACTAATCTAAATAAAAATAATAATTTAAATTAAAATCTAATCTAAATTAGGATTAATTCTAAACTATATTAATCCTAAACTAAATTAGATCTAAATAATTAAATTAAATCTACATTCTAAATTTAGTCTAAATTAAAAACCAAATCCAAATTTAAAAAAAAAACTAAATCTAAATTAGAAATTAGATCTAAATTAAAAAAACTAAAAACTAAACTAAAAGTAAAAGCTAAATCAAAAAGGCTAGAAGCTAAATTAAAATTAAGAGCTAAGAGCTACATTAAAAGTTAAAATCTAAATTTTAATTTTAATTTAAACTAGAAGTTAAATCCAAATTAAAAGGTAAATCTAGATTAAAATTGAACTAAGTCTAAATTAAAAATTAAATCCAAATTAAGTGCAAACTAAATTAAATCTAAAATTAGTCTAAATTACATGAAATCTAAAACTAAATTAAAAACTAAAACTAAATAAAGTTAAAATCTAAATTTGATCAAACTAAATTACAATCTAAAATAAATCAAACACTCCCTACAAGGCTCAAAATTTAATTGTGAGAAGTGTTGTGATTGTTGGGTATGTTCAGAATGACATTATTTTCCGGAAAGGTTAAAAATAAAATGCCATGATTGTAGGAAACTATCAAAATGAGATGTTGTCAAAGTTTCTCCTGTTGCACAAATCACAGTTGCAACAGAAATCATGTGGCACTCTCTTTTCAATCTTTTGTCTATGCTTGGGAATAAGCTGGAGGCTTCTCAAGCAGGATATGCATCCCAAGAGACTAAGATAAATCCTTTAGAAGATATGCAACGATAGAGGAATTATCACCCAATCAATGTTAACAGTTTAAAATAAGCACAAAATTCTACCAAAAAAATGTTTCAGCACATATCTTGCAAGCAGAAAATTTAATTCAGACCATTTCTTGCAAACGTAAATTTGTTGAGGAACCGATACTAATTTACTTTCACATAGTGAATAAGGTTGTTAATTTCTTCTTCAAGTATTTTATGAAAGTACAGCCATGAAAATGAAAATACAGCTATAATGTTTATCCTACTTTTTTGTTTTTTGATTGATTTTATAAAAGTGCAACTATGTATTTATGATCAAATATGAAAACTTTCATGAGCCATTAATAGAAATTGCAATTAAAATGTATGCATCCTTCATGCTAGGTTCACCATAATGTATATGTTGAAAACTGAAAGCTGGATGATTTAATCTATCAATTCAAATTAAAATTCCAGCATATCATCAATAAAGCCTTTCCAAATGAATACAAATGTAAAATGAAAACTAAACTATGCAAAAATTAAAATAAATGCATTCAAAGGAAAATCAGCTCTATTGTTTTCCTATTTCACCATGATTCTTGATTTATGCATTTGATCCTCTCATATTTTTATAAGCACAAGTGCAATAAGAATCTGTGATGAATGGAAGAGATGCATAATTTGAAAATGAGAAATGAGAAATGAGTGGAGTGATTTATGCCATGATTCATGTTTGGAAGCTCAAAATGTGCAATTTTGAGCTAATTCTATGGAAGTGATTTATGAGTTTAATGTGCAATTTTGAGCTAATTTCATGGAAGTTGATTTATGAATTTTAAATTATTTAATGAAATATATGAATGCAAATGGTCATGATTTATGCAAATGGATGAATTAATGGATTTATGAAATGTTTAAATCATTTATGAATATGATGATGATTAATGAAATGATAAATATTTATGAAATGGGATAATGAAATATGCAAGTGGATAAATAATGGATAAATGATTAAATGATTTTATGGAATATATAAATCGATAAAGTTTAATGTGAATGCAAATGATATTTTAGTGATCAATGCATAAATGATAAATGATTATGCAAATGGATAACTCTTATAAATTCTTATAATATTTTAATGATTTTATGAATACGGTGATATGATTATGTAGATGATCAATTGAAACATGCAATGGATAAAAATGATTACAAGGACATTTTTATGTGTCTACAGTTTCATACTCCCTAGTAAAAGTGGGTTGCTTATCATTTTGTGTGGGCCACAAACTCTTAGATTGGAGCAACCTACACATTTTAATCTTCCAGGTATGATAGTTATGGGGGGTTAAAAGTTCAATTAAATCAAGAGTATCCATGAAAAAAATTTCACCAAAAGTAAGAAAAATACACCAAGCTAATTATACAACTGAAACCTCTAAAAATATCAACTAATATAGCCTCTCGAGATTTATTTTTCCAATATCTAAAAAATATCACTTAGGAATTAAAAAAGACTAAATATGTACCTGAATCTTGAAAAGAATATGACAAAAAATTAACCACCTCTGCAAATAACCCATAATGCACATAGGTGCCACCTCTATAAGTCACCCATGATCCTCACCGGCAGAATAGTTTGATCTATGTAGGAAAGAGATAACCAACTCCACTGCGAGCCTTAGCTCATACAAAAATGTCATACTCCATCTCTAGACAGCAACAAGGATCTTTGTAGAGTGGATAATAGTAAATATCATCAACACCAATGACCATACATAGTTCAATCTTCACGCCAAATCAGTTCCATGCATACAACAAGAATAACATGTCTAATTCTTTAGATTGTAACCCAAGGAATAGGTGTTGAATACATACACAACTCATTCCTTATCATACTATCATTCCTTGGTAGAATGTGTGGGTTTGTGGATTCCATCAACCCCCAAGATAGAGGGGTCCAACTCTAAATTTTTCCCTTTGATGAAAATCGAGCCTCTCTTTTAGAATTTATCAATTTGCAATGGAAGATTGGATCTTTTCAACAAAAATTATTGCCTCTCTATTTTAAATCATTCCTCCAATGCACAAATTTGTGCCTCTCTACCATAGAATTAGGCCACCTTGTAGATTGAACATGAGCATAAATATAATCAAGGCCCCCAAAATAGTCATAGCAATGAAACCTCACTCACTCGGTGCAGCCAAACAACAATTCACCATCCTCTTAGTATATTGAATATTTAACAATATCAACACTAGTAGCATCTACATCAGCACTAGTAGGTGGTTCAACATGAGTGTAAATCATTGAAAAATCACAAAAATCAAATAAATTAAAAAAATAAAGAAAATGGTCAAGATAAAAATCATCCTCCAATAAAAACCACTACGATGGTGCTTCAGACAAGTACCATGATGAAAACCTAGCAAATAAATTTCATGAGTATAATCAAGCATCTACATGTGCCATTTCTGGTGGAAGCATCTTATCTTAAATCCATAATAAATCCAACATTCCATCCACCATCCATCCAGCATATCCATAATAAATCCAAGAACCATTCTTCCAACCTATTTTTATTTGAATCCAGATTACCCTAGTCTTGGTAAAGGTTTGGTGTACACTTCAGACTTGGTTATGGACAATATATTGACATGGGTCATTATCATTGATCCTATCCTATCCAACATTGTCTGGGCTAGGAGGAATTATCCAAATGATCATCCTTTATCCAACCATGTTCCTATCACAAGGTAATCCTTGGAATCCTTTACATATCCATCCATCCATTTAATTATCCATGCATTCACCAATTGCATTAAATACATTGCTAGAAACTCGATACAAATACTTATATCTTGGCTTGGGAATAATATCTTGACCTATATCATCTAACTCATATGGTGATCTAAACATTTGCTAGCATAAAATAAAAATTGGTCAAAACTCATTCGTAAGATGTTCCTTATCAATCTATATCTTTCATCAAGCATAAATCTATATAATCAATAACAATGACATCTAACTTGTGCTTCAATGTTCATCAAATCATTTAAACAGATTTTTTTCCAAGCCTAGCTTCAAAATATTGATCTATTCTATCTGATCAATTCACCATCATCTCAAGATGTATCCTTCCCTAATGTTGTGTTGATCAAACATTATCCTTGCATTGTTGTGTATCTTCAACAATGTTATCACTATCAAATCTATCAATCAAATCAATAAATCATAGCTTGGATTTCAACAAAATCACAAACAGATCTTTGATATTGTCAAATATTTATATCCACTTGTCAAAATCGTGCGAAAATATCAAAAACATTCAAAAATCTCTCAAAAACACCAATAATATTTGAATATCTTGAAAACATAAAAAACAACATCAAATTATCTCAAAAGCACAAAAAAATTTTGAAAAACCTAAAAAAACCCTATCTCTATTATAGCCTATTTGTAATAAACTATCCACCCATTGTAACCAACCATCATCCTCACCCTTTGACAAGGAATCAACAAAAAAATCAAACATCATAATCCAAAAACCTCCAAACAAAAAATCATGAAGACTTGATAATTATCAAATTAAATCAATGCCTAAGTGTTAAACTACCTACCTATTTGAATCATCATCAACATCCTAACATATGTATTAAAGGATAAATCATTCCTACAATAGACATTATTGATGGATAACATCTTGAAACATCAAACATCTATGGCCAGTGATACAACAACATTGTTTTTATCTATTGTGATCTTATCTTTTGATTTATCTTATTTGACACATTCTCAGGATCTCTCGAGGATGTCCATAAGGATTTAGAGAGGAAGGAATGGGGGCATTGATCATAGATTTCATTTTCTCTATTTGTTGGATATTTTTGAAATGCTACCATGGTGAATACTTGTTTTGTTGTTTATGTGGAAGTCATTTTTGGGGTATTTTCATGTAGTAGTGGCATGTTAGGTTCTTCATACCTATCATGCAACTACTCTGAAATGTTTGGAACTTCTCACCCATACACTCTAACAAGGTTTCTATATGTTTGGTATGAGCAAGAATACTCCTTGTTTGCAGAGTCAAAGTTCATGCAGTGGATACAAAGCCACCTTGGTCATTAATACCATGTTGCATCATGTCTATTTGCTACATTAATAAGGATTTTGAATGTAGTCATCCAAAATAATATTTAATTAAATAAATACTTTTTATTTATTTAATTTAACCTATGTCCCTTATCCTAATATTTAATCAAATAATTTTTATTTATTTATTTAATTAATCTCCCCATAATCCTTTATCCACCACCTTTAATTAAATAAATCTACATTTATTTAATTAAAGTTATCATTTTCTTGAATTCCCCTAACCTTTCTTAAATTAATTAATCTTTGATTAATTAACCTTATCCCTATCTTAATCATTATTATCCCATTCTCCAACTTTTAACTCCACCCAAGTTAATCAACCTTTGATTTATTAAATCAACCCATATTCATTAATCAATTAATCCTTGATTAATTGATCTAACTCTCATCCCTAATCCTGATTATAATTATTTCCCAATTTTAAATTCCTACATCTCACCTACCCCCACTAACCTCTTACACAAGCCACCCTATCTCTTACACAAATGTAATGTCTCTCTTCGTAATGCATGCTCACACATGTGTGAGAACAACTCCCCATTTCACCCCTTCCCATCTTGTAAAACTTGTCACGAGGCTAATCAATCCTCTCACCGAAATTCTATATAATGAGGCCTTGACTCTCATTATTTCAACACACATTCATCCCATCCTTATGATGTCAAAAAATCCCTCCAATCCATCTTCATCATACAATCATCATGCTAAAATATTGTGCAACCATATCCATCGCAATCATTGCAAAAAATCTGCAAGAAATGGGTGCTTATTGTGAGCTCAATCCATGAAGAGGAAGGATCAATGAAGGTATAATATTATTTTTTTTTTCATTTATACATGTTCATATATTTACCTTCGTATTCATCTTTCCCATCTTCACCTAAATATTTAATTCGTCTCCATGAAAGAGAAAGCAAGCTCATCATTATCAAAAATCATTAAGCACTCATTAGTGCATGCATCTCATCAATCAATCATAATCTATGAATTTTTAGAAACTGGATCAAAATAATTCTATTTCTTCTATCTCTAATCCTACTAACATTTATTCTAACTAACACATCCATCCTGCATCATAGAATCATTAGTACCGAATGCATCCTACATCCACGAACTCATTAGCATATCATATCCATCATATCATGAAAGGTCATAAACATCATAAGATCATCCATTGAATTAGCATTACATCATCCATATCATATTAAAAGAATCAAAAAGTACAAAATCTGAGCATATCATCATTAATCATATATCCATCACATAAGCATCTCATAAAACATTGCATTATATATCATATGCCACAACAAAAATGATATCTTGTATATCATCAAAATGGAAAATGTCATGTACATCAAAGAATCAATATCATGCATGAAATAATCATATCAAAAATATATATGAGGCCTCAAACAAACCAATGAATGTATATACAAAATACATGTCTTTATCAGAGTCTATGACACAATAACATAAATGTCAAATCATATCAATCTATCATCCCTACTATCCATCCAATGGGGGTGATCTCAGCTACTCCCCACTATGTTGATCCATATGGCTATGTGTTGGAGACTAATGAGTTTGTAAAAACAAATGAGAAGGCTATCTCAAAGGCCTACTTGCTGACTAACCTCCTAAAGACTCTACCCCTATCGCACTACTTAGAACCCCAAATCAAGGACATCTTTGATCCCTACATACCTAAGACTCATATAATGTCTAGTAATAAATGGTCTCTAGTATAAGCTACTCATGCTCAACCTGATACTGAGCTTGAGGAATAAAAGAAGCCAAGGAAATCCCTAGTATGATTTGTTGTTATCTCTCTATAGCTAGCTCCTACCTCAATGTATCTCTCTGAGTCTTGGTGTTGACTCCCTCAATAATGATTATAGCAATCTATGCATCTATAGCCTATCACCAAGAAATATCGGCATCTCTCTCATCGACTCTTGCATCCTTGTCCTATCCAACCTGATCCAACTTGATCGTAAGTTTTGTAATCTTTGCAGCCATATCTCGCTATGGGGGAGGTGCATGTGGCACATTTCCTACACCTTGGTATTGTTGTCCATCATCATCTTGACCATCCCATGCTCTTTGATGTTGCTCATGAGCAATACAAAGCCTTTTCCTATCTTTTCTCCATCTAACAACACCAACCATCCTATATACCTACCCAATAATTGAAATGACACTAGAAGCAATAGTAAACCATAATGATCATCTACAAGACCACGACTGAGCATAATCTCTGGTAATACCTGGATTAGGAGGATCGAATTTCCATCCCTAGCCAACAAGAGCAAGTGCTTGGAACTCTATGATTCCCCATGCTGAATCTTCCCTATTTCCCTACACATTGATCTCTCATGCCATGCATCCATAGTATGCATGATTATCCTCTACAAGTATAATTTGTCTCCCTCTTAACTAGCACAACACCCTTTTTTAAAGGTATCTCTCTAATATAATTTTCACCCTACCAATTAGCCAATGGTTCTATCTATAGTATGTCAAATGATCATGGTCATCAGCCCATGCCTCACATGGTAGATAGGGCAACCAAATAAACTCTATCATTTCATCAAAAATTGCTTGCTAGTACATGATAGACTGCATGGTTGTGTATAATGCAAGTAATTTGAATACCTATAAGCATAGGAATCATCAGGATCTCATTGATCAATTACATCTACTCATATGTCCACAATCCTCGCCCATGCCCATACATGAAGAAGAGTCATCCTAGTAGAAATTATTCTCCCACCACAATATACTACCTATTGCATATCCTTGTATAAGTTTTCAAGCACATAGGGGCCCTAGGAAAACACAGTAGCATGCTCCATCATCTACTCGATGAAAATCCCCCAGCTAATTGGGAATCCCTTAGCTCTTTGATCAAGCATCAATGGAATGATTATCAATCATGGTAACACCATAACCATAGGATTGACATCATCAATGAAAGGAGTCTAGTTGATCTCTGAATCAATGACCTATAGCTTCTACACCTTAAGTAATATTTTCATAGCAAGAGTACCCATCCTAACATTGTATGTAACTATCTCCCCATGGATTAGGATCCTCAATATCCTCCATATGCCCTCAAGAGAGATCATGCACTCCCTTGTAGGTAAATGAAAGGTCATAGTCTCTGACCCTCATCTCTTGACCAAAGAAGTCATCATGGCTCGATGGGCCCTGATCTTCAACATATAAGTGATATACCTCAATCAAGTAGCATCAAATATTTCTCTCTCCAACTCTTGGAATTTAGTTATCTCATCCAATAAGAACTAAGGTTGTCACTGTTTGGAGTACAATAGTTTAAGAACCACCTACAAAAATCTAACCCATTGCATCAATTGTTTTCTAGAAAATAAAATCGGGAACCAAAATATGCCAAAAAACTAAATGTTTCTTATCAATAGAGAGCTTTTTCTATAAATATAATGGCCCTATTTTATAATAGCAACCCTATTTTAGGATAATAGAAACTCTCTAACATGATAGTGAACATGTCACCACTACAATAGTGGAAAAGTTAAGCGATAGCGACAAACTTCCTTAGTTTTCAACCATGTGACCATTTTCAACAATAATGATGGGTTTTTACTATAGCGGCCCACTCTAAAAATAGCATCAAATTTTAATGGAAGAAATTATTCTACATACTACACTAGCATCTATATCACATCAATAGCGATAGAATCCTAAAATTATCACTATCATCACATTTAACTTTGAACATTAAATGCAAGAACATAAAAAGATTAAAACAAGAACAAAAAGCATACATACGGTACAATATTTGTGTAGGTTGGTTGTTGTTACTAATGAACCACATCTTCTCATTGTGGTGCACTCAGAAATCTCACCATCATGAATCAACAATTGCAGCTAAAGATCACCAAAGGTCTATAATCTCCTAAGTTTTAAAGTACAAATGGGGGGTAAATCAACCAAAATTTTCTATTTAGCCCCCCAACCCTAATGTTTACCCTTAAAAACCCTCCTAGGTTAAATCTTGAGCACCCTAGATCATTATGAACCTTAAACACGACCTATAGGGAATAATTTTTCATCCTCTATACATTTGAACTACTCTTGAACCTTGTCACAAGATTGACCTAAAAAGGTCATTTTTTTGGCCAACCTCTCAAGGGGGTAGCCCAACATCTTATCATTCTTCTGCTAACTATTGGGGCACAATGGGGCATAATGAATTTTTTATCTTGATATGAGCATTGAATTCTTTCAAACAATACAAGTACATTGTGTCAAAGAGGGGTGAAATGTAGACATTCAAAAATTCCTTAACACATATCACACATCCGGAATTGCATTTTTCCATCATCGACATCACTTGTCATCTCATCCTTGCATTTCATTTCATTTGCATCATTAATCCTCTTTTAGCATCATTTTCATCAATTAACCCTATTTCTATCTATTAATTAAATGATTCTAAATTGTTTAATTAATTCATCATTTTCATCACTAATATTCCCCTTTATCACCCTAATTGGATAATTCCTTATTATTTTATTAGTATCGCCTATATTTATTTTATCCCATCATGATTAAATAATCTTGATTATTTAATTCCTATCTTAATCTTCTTGTCACATGAATTAAATAATTCATAATTACTTAATTATCCTATTTTCCCTCCATAAAGCATATTCTTTTATAATATTCCATTTCAAAAATATCTCAACCAACTTGCCTCAACCATTTCTAGCCCTTGATCTTGTTATCAATCCCCATCCATTCATATTAAATATCTCAACCATTTTCCTAAAATGGTGGAGCAAGCTTGAGATCTAGCTAATCTCATTCATCCATCCTCCATGATTCACTCTCCTTTGTGGGTGTTTTTTTAATCAATCTCAACCCTTCTTTGTGGGTTTTCTAACTCGAACTCATCCATTGATCTAATTTCTCCAAATCTATAAAAGAACCCTCACCCCTCTCATAATCCACCTAGAGAATTTATGAAGAGATCATGTCCAATTGATTCTTGAGAAAATTGAGCATACATAGTTACATTATAGGTCATCATATAAAGCTGTTTCAATCATGGAGGCTTTGTGTTGAAAGGTAGTCCAACATATCATCATCAATAAAAATATACTCCACCATGGGATGACAAGATTGTGTGGTTTTGAATTCATTTGTGTTTCAATTTGATTGAGATAACTTTTTTATTTGAACTCATAGCTATGGAAATTACATTTCATGAGTAGATGGGTTTTTAATCCTTGTTTTGGTTTCATTTTTTATTGAATTCATTGATCTAAACCATGTACATTTTCTCCCCTTACAATAGGTTCAAATGAATAATTTTGATGTTGATGTCATTAGAAGATATTATGGCATCATCATGGAATAATCATGTGTCAATGGCATGGGTTACATGGGTGATGTCTGTATGATGTTATGTTGATGTCATAATTTTTTAAAAAATTGAGAATTCCCAATTGAATTGCTCAATGGAGTGTTTCAATTTTTTCTTGGTTTGGATGAAAGGGGAATATCCACAAATGGAAAAGGATGTTAGTTAAATATCATCATTATATCATGGGTATTATGAATTTTGAAATACTCTAAGTGTACCAATTCAATGCTAAATGATTATCAATCTAGTTGAAATAAGTGTCAAATTTCATTACTAATTATATTTTGATCTATTAATCGTTGGGTTTGGGTAAATTCAAGTGAATTGGTTATTTTAAACTTTACCTAGTGAATTTCACTTGAGTGTTGGTTTTTTTCAAATATTTTTTTATAGGTTTCTAATTAAATCAGTCATGTAAAAAACTAATTGACCTAGTTTTGAACTAGCTAGAGGAGCAAAACCTAAAAAGAATATATTTATTGCCTTCAAAAATTTCAAGGAACATTCAAAAGGGAAATGGCTTAATTTTTAATTCTTTATGAATGTTTTTCTTGGCCCAACTAATTTTAAGAACTTGGTTGATTTTGGAAATTGAAGACATTGCAAGGAAAACTAAGACCTAGAAAATAGGGTGTCCATTATTTTCTAGAAAAAATGGGCATGTTCGCCAAAGGCCCTAAAAATTCAAGAATGAGCTCAACATCATATAAGATTCAACAATTTTTACATATATAATCATATTGAGCCATTTCGTCAAATATAACATAAAAATAAATGAAAATTAACATGAATATAAGAAATTTAGTATTATACCACTATTAATTAAAATAAAAATGAATGGTTTATATTTTTTATCTATTAAAGGATGAAAATAATTGACACTAAATGGATGAGAGGAAAAGATTACTATTTTTCCTATGTAAGAGAATTTGTAGGTCCATGCATGCATGTGTATGGTACACATTTAGCTTAAACATATTCCATGAGCTTTGTTTTTAGTTTTTTAGTGTGTTTTTATCTAGATGTTTTTTTATATATAATTGTTTTCTTTATTTCTAGTGATTTACGCTAGTCATTTCAAATAATTCATGGTAGGATTGGGAGGGGGCCTAGAGGGTCCCTTACTTTTTTCTTTTAAATATGTTATCTTGAGCTATGACATATGAGCATGGAAGTTCTCAACATTCTCATGCAATCTATTTAATGAAGCTAGATCTTATAAAAAGGTTGATAATTGTAGACACGGAAAATGTACCAACACACTTGATCTTGATTACTAACATCGTTTCATCTTGAATCATCTTCTTAGTTTGTCATCACTTTTCATCCTTTAATTAAAAAAATCATTATTTATCTGGT